>OY735267.1:10915340-11120065 GCA_963457715.1 Argyresthia albistria | reverse complement strand
ACCCGCTCGGCTACAGGCACGTTTCAGTCTCCTTTTAGCTTACGAAACTGTTTATTTTCTCGCCACTTATTTTTGGACCGAACGGCAATCATTGTTTAGGGATCGCGGAGCGGAAACGCGGTGAAAGTATCACGATTGGTTAGTCCACGCGACGCGGACCTTGCACCCGTGAGCATATCGTCTGTCTGAACGTATCTCGGTCAGTTTTGCAGCGAATACGAGAAAATCTTTACTGGGAATGGCGTTTGAGCTAAGAATATCCCTAATGCCGGGTGCCCGTACAGACTGAGAGGCCCTGAACGGCCACCGCACATGCGCACTAGCGCCGGGAGCGACTAGTCTACCAGCTTGAACAAACCCAATGGCGAACCACCCGATCTTCAACTCCCAGGAAAGTAATCCTTCACGCGTTCACTACAAGCGCGCATTTTCCTTATCAACTGCTACGCGTTACGTCATGACGCTTCTAAGTGTGGACAACCTGATTGATTCAATACTGCCAAGGGCAACAAGATTCAGTTTTCATGAAATCGCCAACTCATACGAAGAATTATGAGGAACTATCCGCATGTGTGAACGATTTATCAGAGCCGGAAATAGTTGTGACGTCATTTTCAACGTCCCAGCACTGATGTTGAAACAGTCATTATGAATTCGGCAGCCGCAGATATCATGGCTTGACCTTGGTTAGAAAACGCAAAATTATGCGCGATCAGTTTTAAGTGGTAGCGATTTAAAAAAAGTCATAAAATATGGCACATTTAACTTTTCCCGTGTCAAAGACAAAAAACCGTAGCGTCACGCCTTTTCCTATACGGGGTGGCAAAGGCACATTGAATACCCTGTTCTGTTGGATGCAAAAATGACCTTCGAAGACCATATAGGAGCCATCACAAAAAAGGCGTACAGAAATTTGGGCTTTATCTTAAGAGTGTGCAAGCCGTTCAAAGATGTGAGCTGTCTTCGTGTCTTGTTCTATGCCTACGTCCGGAGTGTCCTCGAGTACTGCAGTACCGCCTGGAATCCGCGGTATGCAGTATACGGGGATGGGTTGGAACGCATACAGTCCAAATTTGTAAAACACCTGAACTTTCGCGATTGTTACCCTAACGCCGACTATGAAACAGCGTGTCGTCACCATAATCTACACAGCCTTGGAGATCGCCGCATTCTTTTAGACATGCAGTTCTTACACAATGTGTATCATGGTCATGTTGACTGCCCTGAGTTGGTCAGTGAGCTGCTGCGGCTTAGAACACCAACCAAGCGAACTCGACAAACTTCTCTCCTCCATGTCCCATTCGCCCGCACAAACTACGCGGCCAATTCCCTCAGCTGCCGCCTTCCGCGTACATACAATGACCACTTCGCACATCTTGATATTTTTCACATGTCGCGGGCTGAGTTCAAGAGGCACCTACTGCTACAGCTCACCAAAAGCGATGACGAAGACGGTGTATAGGTTATAGCTATAATGAGTTAGCAGCTTGGTATATCGCCTTATGATGTCTCTCCTGGCCATAACAGTTGCATCATCATCTCTCACTTACACTCACACGCACACATAACCTCACACACGACGACAAAACCCTACACACACTTCCCTCTCCTCCCCTCCCGTCCCGTCCCGTCCAATATCTTATGTATATCACCCCTACCCACATGTCTGGCCTATAAAATATAAGTCATTAATTGGCCTTTGTTTAGACTTAATTATCCTGCCTATATTCAACTGTTTTTGTGTTGTTGACTTTGTAAATTGTAAATAAATAAATAAATAAATAAATAAATACCCCATTTCGCGTGACAAATAGCCTAACAAAGTTTCACAAGTCCAACCGAAATATTTGGGTCATCGACGTAATGAACTCAGGCCGCGAATGAAGTTTGGTTCGTTTTATTTCAATTAACATATTTCAAAAGCTGATCGAAACACCTCAAATCAAGTATAGTATGAGTATTTAGTTGTTATATTTGGCCGAAAGCCGAAATAACTATTCCATGGCCGAATTCCGCCCTTCGTATAATAAACATCACTAATAACAGTGACTGATTACAAAAGTTTTAATGTTCTATTTTCATTTCAGAATATTCAAACGTTTCCTAAAAATAATTTAGATATTTACAGACAATAACACCTTTCCCAATGACGGCTACAATCTTTGATATTATTGACGAGTCGTCAGTGACAACAAGTAAACAAATAGTACCAGGAATGCATAATCTACATCTTAGGCCTATATTTCTTAACTCCCGAAGTCGAAACAGAGGGGTGTTATAACTTTGATACGCCTCTCTGTGTCGTGTATCAGTTTCGTCATTGACTTTGATTCTAACAGCCCAACGTTATATCGGAAGAACCATTACTTTTCAAATCGTTGCATTTATTTATGTTCCTGTAAATCACCGCTGTACAAACAAACCGCAGCTTGCAATAAACTATATTTAAGTCTATGTCTTTAACATCCTTCAAAACTCTACATTTGTGTGATCGTTACAGATTCTTTCAATATACTCGTACCTTACAAATCGGAGGTTACCATCACGTTGAATGACTCTGCCAACTCAAAAAGCTTCTATATAAATATCTGTAAGTATGTTTAGAAGTGTATAAGACTATGTAGTTACATTATTAAAATCAACCCAAGCAGAAGGACTTTGTCTAATGTCATTGACGAAAAATAGTAATATTTATTACGTCAATTTAAGATTTCTAACGATGACACTATTTTCATTGGGCAATAGTTTATTTTCATTGCTTGGCTGTTCGGCGAGGAATTTATCTCTATACATACATACCTAGCGTGTGAGTTTTTTGTAGTTTTTTTTGTCCTATTGTATGTTATGTTTATTTACTTGCTTCGCGCATATTTGTTGAACATCGTAATGTCTATTAGTATCCGCAGTGAGTGAAGGATCACTCGTAACGAGAATCTTCATACTTACTACAATGAGTTTAGAACACTAGTTTGGTCACGTATTTCATCCATTTTGTAAGTAACATGATTGCAGATACTCCTAGATAGAGATGTAAGTCAAAATCGTAGCAAGTGAAGGTCTTTCGCTTTAGTTTTTGCCTACCTACCCCTCTTCCGAGAGACAGCCATGTAAATAAATAAATAAATAAATGTATCGGTATTAAACTATACTTCATTACCCCGCCTTCCGTCAGTCAGCGAAATCGCCAACACAAAATCTTCATAGTCAAACGAAAGTACCAGGTCCGCATAGAGAAAGAGGAGTTATGTAGATTCGAAATCCTTACACAAGGCAGGCTCGGATGAAACACGACAGTCATTTGTTGTATAGTCACATGTTTCCTTCAATCAATGAGGTAACATTCTGAAGTAATGTCCATTCTATGTTTTGCCAGACCGGAAGGGCAAACTAATGTAGATGACCCAGACGGCAGGCCGAGCAAAACTTTTTTGGCTCCGTGTCAACTGGCCGAAATATTGGCGCCTTCAGTTTGCTAATAGAGAAACCAAACTATAGCTTTAATTACTCACGTCCGAATGAAACACTTGGTATCTCTACAGCCCATCACTTCCTTCCCGGGTGTGCTAACGCGCAAAAAATCAATACTCACGATGCAATCTGTCTAGCGATTTGTTGCTGCAACTTCTTGCCTTGCAACAGATTGCAGGCAGATTGCATCGTGAGTAGGCAGGTTGCATGCAATCGATTGCATCGTGAGTAGGCAGGTTGCAGGTTGCATGCAACAAGTTGCAGCGACAAGTTGCAAGACAGATTGAACCGTGAGTAGAGCCCTTAACATTTCCACTTCTCGAAAGAGAATCTGTCCAAATCTATAAAACACGTGACTTTGGCGAAAACCTAAGTTTTTAGACCGCCATCAATTAAAAACACAACCGTCCGTCCAAAGTCCACGGCCCGCGATATTCAACTTACCCACATCGACATAAAGTTCAAAACCTATGACAAAACAGAAAAAAAAGATCACGGTCTTTTGTGGTCGTTGGAGCGTTTAGAACATGTGAAATTTGCCCCCTGTGCCGAGTCACGCCAAAATGGATTATAGCGTCTACGAAGCCGTTCCGAGTCAGTTTTGGCGTTACAAAACGATGGTATTGTAGACGCTGTAATCGATTATGACGCTGACGGCGATGTCACGGAATGCGACCTTAATTAACTTACTTTTCGTAAGCGTCGACCAGATCTTTGACATTCTTCTCCGTGTCCGCCGCTTCAGCCTTGGAGTGTGGCTTCAAGAGGCTCAGAACGAACTCAGCATGCTCCAGCAGTTCATCTTTGGTGTCTTCCAAGCCTTGCACGTCGGTTTGGAGTTCCTGTTGGGCAACATTAGTTGAAACACAAAAGCAATTGCCCCATATTAAATTACACCTCTGTCTTTGGGTCACAGATATTGATGTGTACCAATTTTCAACTTCATCGGTCCAATATATTCTGAGTAAATTGCCTGTGACAGAGGGACGGACGGACGGACAGACGCACGAGTGATCCTATAAGGGTTTCTCCTTCTGAGATAGTTCACGTAGTTCTTGCCTCCTCTCTACAATAGACCACTTACCTGCAAAGCATGCCTGGTGTCCAGCGCCCGACGCCTGGTGCCGGGGTGCGCATCGAGTTGCCTCAGTCTGTCGGAGGCAGCAGTCACGCTGGCACCGAGCGACCTCTGCGCGTCTAGCAACTGGTTCCATCTGGGTGGAGAGATCGGTTTGGAATACTGGAGATCTAGGCCCTACCGTGCAGCCGCTGTAGGCTTCGGTTTCGTGTTTGACTTGCCGTATTGTCATAATGATAATAATTGAAACAAAAAGTAAACTTTAGAAAAAACCGACTTCCACAAACTCTATTTGATTAGATTGAGTTTAATACAAACTGTAACCCCTTATCCCCCCACCCTTGGGGAATTAATTTTGTCAAATCCCATCTCAGTGCTACCCCACGCTAAAGGAACCTCTATACAAAGTTTCATGGCTCTAGGTCCACCGGTTTAGGCTATGCGTTGCCTGCCCGTCAGCCACGCATTGTATTTGTACCTAGTATTGAGCAGATCTGGTGGCCATATGTGGTCTTCATCAGCAGTTCTGCATCACAATATTATGCTTACCATGTGCATTTGCACGAGTTATTATGAAAAACACAAAAATCACTATAGGTCTGCCTATAATATTTGAAGAGTTCCCTCAATTTCTCCAGGATCCCATCATCAGATCCTGACCTGGTGTCAATGGGACCACCCTTGAGGTATTACCTATACGCCGAAAAAAGATTTGTTCAAATCGGTTCATAATTGGCGGAGTTATCGCGTAACAAACATAGAAAAAAAAAAAAACATACGGGTCGAATTGAGAACCTCCTCCTTTTTTGAAGTCGGTTGAAAATCATTCTTGCGCGTTTAAATACGATGCCGATGACGACAGCGGTTGCGCGGTAGGGGGGCTGATTGATTGATTGATTGATTGATTGATTGATTGATTGATTGATTGATTGATTGATTGATTGATTGATTGATTGATTGATTGATTGATTGATTGATTGATTGATTGATTGATTGAATGAATGAATGGTTGGTTGGGTGGCGGTAGGTTATGTTAAGTTCCGCAGGTTATATCACCTCTGCAGCTGATTGCTGGCCGCCCGCGTCCTCTCAGACGCGCGCGCGCCGCACGCCGCCCACAGGTCGCTCAGCTCCCTCGCGCGCTGCTCTACGCGGCCGCCGCTACCCGCGTCTGCGCCGGCGCACAGCGCGCGCGCTCGCTCCCGGACCACGTCCAGGAGCGGCTGCTGGTTCTGCGGGGAGGGAGGCGGGTTAGACCAACATCTAGGCTGCACCGTCAATACTAAACTCTACTCACGATGCAATCTGTCTCGCGATTTGTTGCTGCAACTTGTATTTCTCTCTGTCTATCTTCCTGTTCCGTCCGTCTCTAGCGGACGCAAGGCAACCTGCCTTCTATGAGTTGCAGCGACAGATCGCAAGCCAGGTTGCATCGTGAGGAGAGCCCATATCTAACAATACTGATTTCCAATGATCTTTTGGCTTGCGGTGACAGGTGAAACTAACGCTTTATGACGTTCGTTGCATTAAGTGAACGTACCCATATTACATGACCAGTTTAAGGGGGGAGGGGGTTCTTGAAGATACCACAATAGTAAAAAATACTAGTCTTGGCTCATACCACAGAAGAGATATGCTCATTGCTCATACTACAGTGGTCACGCAGAGTGGGGGTCCAAAAATAGCAAAAAAATGGGTCACATAGTATAGGTACCTACCTACGTTCCCTAAGTTGCGTAGAAGTGGCGCTCCCTGCAAACGTCACTCACGCGTCAAAAGATCTATGGAAGACTGTAGATGACAATAGACTGCCAGCGTAGGGGTTAAAACTAAACGTATAAAGCACAGCCTAAACCGATGGACCTAGGCATACTCACTAAGGGGAATCATGACTTCATCCGCATGGTGAGCGACATGCGAGATTACAGTTTATATGATAATAATTGAAACAAAAAGTAAACTTTAGAAAAAACCGACTTCTACAAACCCTATTTGATTAGATTGAGTTTAATACTAACTGTAACCCCTTATCCCCCTCCCCCCCCTTGGGGAATTAATTTTGTCAAATCCTATATCAGTGCTACCCCACGCGACTAAGGAACCCCTGTACAAAGTTTCATGGCTCTAGGTCCACCGGTTTAGGCTATGCGTTGCCTGCCCGTCAGCCACGCATTGTATTTGTACCTAGTATTGAGCAGATCTGGTGGCCATATGTGGTCTTCATCAGCAGTTCCGCATCACAATATTATGCTATGTGCAGTTGCACGAGTTATTGTGAAAAACACAAAAATCACTATAGGTCTGCCTATAATATTTGAAGAGTTCTCTCGATTTCTCCAGGATCCCATCATCAGATCCTGACCTGGTGTCAATGGGACCACCCTTGAGGTATTACCTATACGCCGAAAAAAGATTTGTTCAAATCGGTTCATAATTGGCGGAGTTATCGCGTAACAAACATAGAAAAAAAAAACAAAAAAACCATACGGGTCGAATTGAGAACCTCCTCCTTTTTTTGAAGTCGGTTGAAAATCAAAAACACCTGCATTTCAACTTCATATGTCATGTAATTTATGAATAGTTTATAGCACAGAGTAACGTTAACAGGTGCGAGATGATTCTTGATACGCAACTCTTGATACACAACTCTTGATACACAACTCTTGATACACAACTCTTGATACACAACTCTTGATACACAACTCTCGATACACAACTCTTGATACACAACTCTCGATACACAACTCTTGATACGCAACTCTTGATACACAACTCTTGATACACAACTCTTGATACACAACTCTCGATACACAACTCTTGATACACAACTCTTGATACACAACTCTCGATACACAACTCTCGATACAAAACTCTCGATACACAACTCTTGATACACAACTCTTGATACACAACTCTTGATACACAACTCTCGATACACAACTCTTGATACACAACTCTTGATACACAACTCTTGATACACAACTCTCGATACACAACTCTCGATACACAACTCTCGATACACAACTCTTGATACACAACTCTTGATACACAACTCTCGATACACAACTCTCGATACACAACTCTCGATACACAACTCTTGGTGTTCAAGACCGACTCGTATTTGTACTTTCTTACACGTATGTGCTCAAGTTTGATACTTATCTAACAGAGACTATATATCCAATTGACTGCGCCTGCGGGGGAATGCAGCTCGCCAAACGTTTGTTGTATTCAACAAACGTTCTCATACGCAACCTATGTACGATGACGGGCCGCCAGACAGTTTCGCAGCGGCTGACAAATCACAGCTCTCTTACCTCGTCCCCCGCTGCCGGCCGTAAATTGGTGACTTGTGTTTCAAAGGAAAATGTATCTATGCGCTCTCCACTGGATAAGTGGCTCCCTGTTATCTAAGAATCTTAAAATATTTAACTGATAAAAGTTAAGTACGTGATGTTTTATCTCTACACTACTCTGGATTTAATACACAAGAAACTACCTCAAAAGAGTCATCCTACAAAATAATACACTTTTTCTGTATCTTGCCATAGAGCGTAAAGGCGTTAAAATTTTACAACAGGTTTTTTAAGAAATAAACCATTTAAGTGTCTAATAGCGTGTTCGTAGCGATATCAGTAAGAACTAATTCGACTGTTGATAAATAGGATTGCAATGCGATTACTTTCGCGAAAGGAATGTTTTGTTCTGTTTTGCTGAATTTGTATGATTCAGTCTTTACTCGATTCAAAACGTTTTTGTTTGTCTCATTTCATCAGGTTAGGTTTGACTTTAGAGTTTAGTTGTTGTTTGCCTTCGCTGTTTCTGTTTCCCATGTTATCCTAGTGTGGGGCCAGAATCAATGTATATGTGCATGTATATTAATGTTTATGTACATGTAATGCATTAACTACGAATCAATGAATTTGTATGTATTCTACACATCTCTGTTAACTAGCATTGTGCCTTTTATCCGAATCCTTTCAGCATTTTTGAATTATTTATACTAACATTAAGTATCATTAACAATGCATGATATAATTTTCATGCGATTGTATTAATCGAAGAAATCGTGTGCGAATGCGTTTGTTTCCGATTTGTAATATTAAATAACATTATTTTGCCTGAAGCACGAAATGTATAAAATTTCAGTATTCAGTTAGGACTAGTGGGTGTTTATTTTAATTTAAACTAACAATCCTAACTTGGGACCCAAAAGGAAATTGATAATAGAAGTGATTCTCAATTTTCCTCAACCCAACTATTTACAAATACCTATGCATGTTCAATCTGTGATATTTTCTGTAACATAAAAGTGGGTACAAGGATATTGTGACAAATATAACTATGGTAGAGTCACAACACAATCGTGGCTTGATAGACGAAGTATCTACCTATTACCTATGTAATACCTCTATGATAAATAAACCGCCAGGGAATTCATTGTGCAATGTAGAGAGTACATTAACTACTTATTCTGTAGCACTAGACATGTAATGGACTAAATGCTAATAATGTTGAAGACGTTGAAGTAAACATAGCACCCACTCTTAGATAATTATCTATTAATAAACATAAACAATCCCACGTTACTATCTAAAACAATATCAAACCACGTGCACTCACCTCTTTACCCGGAATCTTTACTAACTTTCCTTACCGACTAATATTAACAAGACCTATCCTAAAACTTCTAAAAAGTTAAGTCTGACTAAGTCGTCGCGGGAGTTTCACAATTGCACAATAATAAAAAGCAATAAAAAAGTTGGTATCTAATTGTAGCCGGTACATAGCGACGATATCAACGCACTACTGACTGCAGACCTTGGATGGGACCGGCAAGTTTGTATGACATCATAATATAAGTTAAGGCGAAGCATTGTTCACTTGATGGGGCCATATTATCCTGTTATATGTGTCACTGTCACAACAGGTTGTCATCATGTTCACCCTTTCCAATGACCAATTGGTGGTTTAATTAAAAACCTTGACATAAACTTGTCATTAAATTATACGAAACGAAATTCTGATTCACTGTAAGAGAATTAATGCTATCGGTATTTTTTATAAGTAAGTGAAAACTTTTGGCTGTATAAATAATGAGTAAGTAGGTATCTACTCTATTATTTAAATTATAAATTTATAATTAGGTACATAGAGGTATAATGTTGACAATGCATGCGCAAAATACTTACTAGCAAGCAATAAGGCAAGACCATGTACGATGATGGTAGGTAACATTTGGCCTTGAGAACTTCCTCCTTATTTAGGAGATACATTGACATGCGTTGGTTGTCCCAATATGGCCCGTGACCATGCTGACATTTAAGACTCCAAGACATCTTTGGTCAGTGCAAGACTTTTATTGTTCACCCTTTCTAATGACGTAGCCCAATGGGTTAAAAGCCTTGACATAAACTTGTAATTAAATAATATGAAACGACTGTACTTATAATTAAGCCATACGACTAAATAAATAAATTGTTAGCCACTGACCGCTATATTTATTTATCTAACCACCTCGCCTTAACAATCTGGATGAGTTCTGAATTTATTAGTCATGCCAATTTAACTGAACAGCACAGCGCCATTCCAGCGCCACTCCAACGATTCTGATTAAGATTTTTGTCGTCGCCACTGAATAAAACTATCCATATCTGACATCATTCACTATGATGTCATAGATTAATGATCTACATATTCTATTGATTGGGTGCTGAGCTATAGTGATAGATCTAATTATCTAAACAGCGTCATCTACAACCCTATGGATCCTCAGTCACAAAAAGTAGAGTACCTATCGATACTGCTGTAGTTGACAGAATCTACTGCCCACGCCGGTAATTATTAACCGCAGAACAATACATAACTGACATAATATTTGACTTGAAGAAATCAAGTCATTATTATGTTACTAATATGTGACATTTATGTCAGTCCCAGGCCCCCGATCAGCTAAAGAGAGATTGTTTCAAACTGAGAGGGTTCAAACAAGCTATGCTCAAATAAGCATCACATAAATGTAACTAATAAACATGTTCAATTATGTCCGTATTATGTGTATGTATTTTATCGTTCAATTACATTGCATACTGCACTTTTACTGACTTTCCATTTACTTCGTATAAATCATGAACTTTGCAATGCAGATTTCAATACATCGCAAAGAAGCCATCTTCAATACTAGCTCAATCATTTGTCCACGACCATATCGTCCTGCCATATGGTATATATTCGCTTGATAGCTGTAAATTAATTTGGAATTATTTAAAAGTCCTCGGGCGGTAATCAATTTAACTGAATTTGAATTTTAAATTGCACTGCACAGCCTGTATGAGAATAAATATGTATAAATATCTAGTTTATGGACGCTTCATGAGAATATATTTATTTTATCGCTTTTTAGGCTTTTTATTTAACTCCTAAGCCCGGGTTTACTGCACATCGTTGGTTTCGCATGTTGCCTTTTATTATACTTCCCCATAAATCTAGATTCCTAACGTTACAATTTTTATACTTAGCGATGCGCAAAGATAATAACAAAGATATAACCTTTGTAACACAGGCTGCCTATTACTTTCTGAACAAACTTTTATATCTATTAAATACAAATGGCGAAATTGGGAGTGTTGTAAAAAAATCAGCTGATCCGGGCGAATCTACCTACATAATTTACGTACGTATGACAGAAACAGATAAAACAAAAGCATGTACAAAAACTGACCTCCAAATCATTCTTGGCGTGGTTCAGCTTCTCCAGATACAGTCTCAGCGCATCGACTGTGGTCACCGGTTCCTCCTTCACGTCTGCTTTCTCCACAATCGCCTTAATCTTGTCCACGAGCTGACAGAAGTCCTTCCAGATCTCCAGGTCTTGCTCCAACTGAGCTTGCCTGGACTTAGCTGAGTTCAGAGTGTTCTTCAACTGTTGATTGTGTTTCTGGTGATCTTTGGATAGTTCATCTTGTTCGATGGAAGCAAGTGACGGCCATATCTTATCGACGACGTCTTGCATACGTTTGCCGACCAGGTCTTTCATTTCAGGTTCGGAGGCATTGAAGAATGTCTTGTGTTCTTCTAGATCCGCCTCAATGTTTTCGAAGTCAGTCCCGTTTTTGCCCATCCCAAGTCGAATGTTTGCTTCGTTGACCCACAAGTTGAGTTTTTCGACTAACTGCAGGTACTGTTGTCGGTATTTCTTGTTGTCTTGCAGGTATTTCTCTCTGTTGTTCAGTTCTGCAGGTAATGAGGTTCGGAGAGAGTTAGCTTCGGATACCATTTCTAGTAACGATCCAGGAACACCGTCGTCGTTTTTGATCAAATCTGTGATCTTGGTCACTTTGTCTAGGTTAATCTGAATGGTTTTGACGAGTGTTGTGTGTTCTATGAGTTTTTTGTCCACACTTGCGACATCTCTATTGAGAAGCGGCCGCGAGTGTACTGCTGATTCATTGTCATGCAACAGTTGGAGAATTTCGGAAAGATCTGAAGCAAATTTCTTATGTTCTGCTGCAGCTCTTTCATGCTCTTGACGTTTAGATTCGACGCTTCTTCTGAGCGCAAGTAGTTGCTGTTTCAGTGACTGCAACAACTCTGTGATATTGTTTCTGTCAATGACAGTTCCTTCTGCAGCAATCTGTTGGCCTTTGTCTGTGGCAGTGGCTAACAGAGCTTCACAGCCTTGAATCTTAACGATGATGTCGTCGTATCGTTTGATCTTTTCTTCTAACGAGTCATTGGATCTTTCAATTTCGGATGTGACGTCAGTGTACTTGGCAATGAATTCGTTTATCTCCTTGATAAGTGCGAAGAATTGCTCTCGCAGTAGTAGTAGCTGTTTGAGTTTAGAGATCTGGTCTTCAATGGTGTTCATCAGATCGTCTTGTTGTGTAAGAATATCTTGCAGGTCGTGTAGGTTTCCCCCTTGTAGTTCGTTCAGCATAGCTTTGTTCTTCTTCAGGTCTCCCAAGATCGCTTCGTAGGCCTGAATGATTGGCTGAACGTCTTCGACCTTGCTTCCTATGGGTTTGTTCAATGCCTTCAGCTTGTTCTGGATATCTGAGAGGAATTCCAAAGCTGCAGCGATCTTTGCCGCTGCGTCCTTGTATCCCTTGATATGTTTCATGAGGATATTCTTTTTGTCGTTTATGATTGCCTTGATTCTTGCGAACTTGTCAGATAAAACGTTAACTTGTTCTTTCAGCTGAAGCTTGTTGGAGTCTGATAACGAATCCATGATATTTCTGGATTTGTCTTTGATGTTCCCGATGTTCTTTTCTACGTCCACAGCTTCTTTGTTGAGTTTCTCAAACTTGGCTAGTTGTTCTTCTAGAAGTTGAAGGCTTGTGGTTCTGAGTTCAGGTGTAGCTGCTACTTCGGCTTCGTTCAGCCAGCGTTGACACTTGGCAACGTCTGATTCAAAATCATTTCTTCCTTGAAGCAATTTATTGAGAGCTCCAAGTTTGTCATCGACATCAACTTTTGCTGAGGTGTATGTTTTGTTCAGATCTTCCAGAACGGCTTGAAGCTTGGCTCTGTCTTCGGGAGAGCAGTCTTTGGAAACCACATTGCCTCTTCGTATTACTTCATTAAGACTCTCATTGTGGAAGTCAGACAGTTCGTTCTGGTGTTTCTTGAGTACAGCTATTTCTTTCTCGACCTTAGCCGCTTCCAAAGGCACTGGTCCACTCAACTTTTTGATTTCAGAAACTTTGTTCTTCAACCAGTTCTTAGCCTTTTCGATCTCATTCTCCAACTTCTTCCTGTCATCCGAGCAGGTGCCTAATCTTTCTATTTCTTGTTTAATAAGAGTGGCCAATTGTTTCTGCTTGGTGGATAGTTCAGACAACTCAGTTTCTAGTTGTGTCTGTTCAGAAGGTTCAAGTTCGGCTTGAATGTTGCTTACCTTCTTCTCCAGGGAATCTATGACAGTCTTTTTACCATCGGTTTCTTTGAGTAAGTTAGCCATTTTCTTCTGTCTCTCCTTGACGGATTTGCTCTCAAAGCCTAGAGGTTCCGGATGGAGTATACTGTCGATCTCTTTCTGCATCCATTCGTTCTGATCCTTGACTTCGCTCTTTGTTCCATCAATTGCTTTGTATGTGATCTCGAGCATTTGGAGTTTACGTTGGATGCGTTTGGCGATATCGTTGTAGCGTCTCTCAACTGATTTCATCTGTAAAACATATACTCATTTGTATCAACGAAATCACAAGCAAAACATCCTACAAAACATCAAAAAACTTAAAATACTTACTTGCTCCTCAACTTGTTGCGACTCCAGATTACTGACGATGTTTATGACCTGCGTCCCAACAGCCTTTATATAATCCACCTTTTCCTTTCCACCCTTTTCGAACTCTGCCGCCAGCTCTCTAAGTTTCTCCAGCTTCTGTGGGCAAGGCAGTCCAGATCCCTTGTCTGCTAGGCACATCTTCTTGAGCACTGAGTCGAACCAGTCGTGGATCTCTTGGCATTTGTGTCGGAAGTCGTCAATAGTACCCTGGTTTCCGCGTTCGCGCTCGATAGCCTTCTGGATGGCTTCCTCAAGATTGTCGAGGTCTTCTTCGAGGTTGATCTCGTCTTCCAGACCTGGAAGGTGTGCGGTTGTTAAGTTGTTTAAAACTGAGGAGAATATTCTTACATTCTAAAAAGTTTTGATGACTGTACAGATGGTATTGCCCAACGGATACACCAGTAAGAGGCGATTTCTCAAGACCCAGATGAACAGTCAGATAACTTTACTTTACATTTCAAGTACCTGTGAAATGACAAATTCAACAGATAAACAAACAGATAAACAATATCTGAGGAGTGAAAGATCGGTCCTAAAATGTTAAAGATAGATATATGCATTGACTTCATTCTCCTACGGCAAATGCCGCTAGCTAGCAGAAAGTAATTTATAGTTAAACAAATTCTTACCCTCAGTAGGAATCTCCGTCAGAAGCCTGTTCCTCTTCTCTCCCAACGACACCAGCGCATCATTCATGGCTGCCATATCCTGCTTGGCTGCCTCCGGTCTAAGTTTGGACGGATTTGCCAACCAGTCCCTAGCCAGTGCGTTGTGAATTTCTATCCACTCCTGGATCTCACCGACTTGCTTCATAGCGTCTTCCATTTCTTGAACAGCTTCGCCTAGGGTCTCTAGATAGCTTTGCACCTGTTGAGGAATGTGGTGTGTGAAGACTGTGAAGGGATTGTCACCTCAATATCTGTGATTGTGCTGATTTGTGCTTAATAATATACTGCTGTACGTGGACGGGTTTGCTACGACCAAATTTAGCTTTAGCTAGCACACCTCTTTATACCTCTAGTATTTTTGCCCAATATTGAAACGTAGACGCTTCGCTCGCTCGGTCAATAAAAAAATTATAATACTGATTCCTTGGCTACCTGAACCTACAGAGACTTTCGTGAGAGTTCAGAGTTCAGAGTTCAAAATTTTTATTGACCATAAAATCATACATATTACTTAGTCAACGTCAATATAATATTAATATTTTTGTATACTACCGCCCGTTCGGAAGTTGTGGGCTTAGGGATGGAGCAAAGAAGGGCAAGAAACCTCCCCCGTACCTCTTTTAAAATATCAGAGCCTTAAAAATACAATGTTATGTATTTCTACTTAAGTCTAAGGAAATACACCGAGGAGAGACGTACTGACTCAGTCCATCGCCCCTCTTTGGATTTCTGTGCGCTGAGATGGTAAAGACCATGCAGTTTTGTCATCTAAATATTCTTTTACACTGTAATATGACTTCTTCAATAGGCCGTTTTTGACATAGTTTTTGAACCTCCTTTCTGGTAGGTCCGTTGCTTCATTAGGTATTTTATTATAAAAACTAACACATACTCCCATAAAAGAGTGAGCAACCTTACTGAGTCTGAACGCGGGCATAGCAATCTTATTTCTATTTCTAGTGCCAATACTATGATTATGACCTAAAGTCTTAAATAAACCTATGTTTTTTCTGGTATACATGATATTTTCATAAATGTATTGACAGGTAACAGTAAGTATATTGATATTTTTGAATTTGTCCCTTAGTGATTGCCTAGCATCTAGTTGATAGATAGCCCGAATGGCCCTTTTTTGTAAGACAAATATTGTGTTTATATCTGCCGCTCTCCCCCAAAGAAGTATTCCGTAAAGTGAGTGAGTTTCAAACACAAACAATCAAACCGTGCGAAGCCCTTACCTGAATCTCGGCGTTCCTCATCTTGTCAGTGAATTCTGGCGTCTCCAGACTCTTGAGTAAGACGTCAACGCGAGGCGTGGATGCGAGGTCAGCGACCTTCTTCTACAGACAAACCATGCGTGGTAGGAGGGGTGCAGGGTTAGTGAAGATGGTCACCTATCTGTGCACCTGATTTCGTGAAGTCTTTACCACGTTATATGGTTATTTAATCTAAGGGAGGTGCACAGATAGACAGACCGTGTTGTACATATTGCTACGTTTAGTGCACTTGTAGAATCTCTAATTTTTTTTTCTGACAGACATATTCCAAAGCACTCTTTATCGGAGACAATATGTACGCAACATCAAAAAGAACATAATATTAGAAAGGCTTAATATTTTTAGTTCAATACATCAAAACAGTGCATAAATACAAAACCACACACAATATAGGAACGACTTATTAGGCGGACAAATATTGCACTCTACCTACTAGCCTACTCCCAAGAAACGAAAGCGACAGCATGGTAGAGGCCAGTACTGTCTCTATCGTGATTATTGTGGATCTTAACGTTGTTTGTTACGGCATCTTGACGTGGTTTCAAGCAAAAGCGTCCTCAAAGTTTTTTTTTGATAAAAATTTCTTAAGATAAGTTCGTTTCGGGGTAAATCTAGTGGAGGAAATGGCTAAGCATACGGATGTAAGTCTACGAGTTGCTGATTTATCTAAGTGCTGCTATTATACACACATGTGAGGTGATGCACACACACATCAAGATTAAGTGCCTTAAGTCATGTCCTGTAGGACTGTGCTGTTTACTAAATGTGAAAATGTACCAAGACGATTCGTATTCTGAAAACTCTTTCAATATAATTAATGTATGAATTGTAGCAAGAGACACATGAATTTTCACAAAATTTTGAATTTTAACGTATGCTTAGTGAAGGGACAATTCGATAACTAACGCGAAAGGGAAATTCTATAAGTAATATTTTTTTTTGTAAAAATTTCCTAATTTTAACCGAGGATTTATGTTTGTTTGCGAATAGTCTTGATCCAGAACTTAGTTTACCAGGTGCATAAAAACATGAGCCAACGTAAAGCCTTTACACTTACTTATTTTTACCAGTGATTACTTTGCTACAGCCTAAACTACTCGCTCTAACGCCGCCGTAAGTCTTGAACAAGAAAATCGGGAGCTTTCAAAAACATAATAATTTCTGAAGTTTAATTTGTACTTGCAAAATATTAGTCGCAGATTTATTTGTATTTCCATTCAAGGCATGGCGTCCTACTACATGTGTACTAAATATTATACAACATGATTAAATACTTTACTCCATAAATAAAGCTTGACTTCGTTGGATCTGTTCTTTGCTAAAACCTGGTAAACTGAGAAAACGCTTAAAAGTAGATTAGTTTTGTAAAACACACCGTTTTAATTGAATCGTAAAAAAACATGCATATTCATTTGTTGTAAATAAAAACGAAATAAGTAGAAAGTCAAAGATGGTCACATGGCTACAAATTGCCGTCGATCAGTGAATGTAAATTCCTGTGAGAATAAAGTTCTTTAAACCTAACCTATCATGGCTCAGCTTTCGGTCTCGCACTTCGTATTTGTAGCACATGATTTGGACTTTGGCCACCTCTGTTACACGACAGGTTATAGTGTGTTGTGTCAACGTATTGCTTGATTCTCTGTAAGGCTGTAAGACTCGGCCTTCGTCCTAGTTTACCTGATCGATGCCGTCTTCAAGCCTCGCCCGGACGGCAAGCTCGTTGGCTGCGACGGGCGGCGGCGCGGTGTCCGCTGGCGAGGCGGGCCGCGACACGGAGGCGGCGGCGGCCGAGCAGGCTGCTACAGCAACGCAGAGCCGGCCCTTTTCCACTTGCAGCAGGTTGTGGAGGGCCTGGGGTGGGGAGGATTGGTATGCCCGATTATACCAACAGTTAGCGAAAACATTTCTTAGCTGTCTAGCGATTGTTTCGGAGGCAGGCCTCTTAGATTTAGAGGTACTCAAGTAGGTTAGATGACCCTTAAACTTAGGTCAAAGCAAAAAAAACACTTGATTGCCCGTGAATAAAAAATAAAGTGTTCCCAAGATAGGGATTGTTGGTGAAATTGGCCATTAATGTCCTTGGTTTAAATGGTTTCGTCTTCATCTTATAGTGCTGGAGAGCACTGCTGGTGGTTGGCCATCAGCTCTCCATACCATTAAATTCGCTTTAACTTGGAGTAAGATTTAGATTATAATCCACGAAGCTGATTAAGTGGGGGTTTATGGAGTGGTGTTGAACTAAAGCGTCTAATCTTCTTGTTTTGCTTACAAAATAAGTAATTAAAGGTGTATTCTTACCCTAGCTTTCTCCAAAAGGTCCCTGCCATGCATTAGTCCATCAACCGGCACGTCCAATTCCGTGATCGCAGGCTCGCACTCGTCCAAGTTCACCATAATACTCTCCAAAGTATCCTCATACTCCTTGAACTTAGCCAGCCCCTCACGCAACCTCCTCTCAATCTGCAAAGCAGTTGCTAAGAGAGAGGCGTGACTGTCGTTCACATTTTTTAATTGTTTACTAACGGTGTCGCGAATGGAAGGAGTGGTGGCTTCGTATCGTTCGATCTGAGCTCGGCCCTTAGATTCTAGAGCGTCGAGGGTCGAACGGTATTTTTGGATATCGTCAAGCAAGACTGCGTGCTGAGCCAATTGCTCTTCAGTTTGCTCCCGATTGGAGATATAGAGGGAGTTATGGGCCATGAGTTGGAAGGATATTTGTAGCAGCCATTTCTCGGTGTCTTGAAGTGATTGGTGGTATTGGTTGTAGTCTTTCATCTCGTTTTCGAGTTCTGATTTCTTGGCAACGCATTTAGCTCGGAGGGCATCGCATTTCTTCTCGATTTCTGTGACAGCTTCCTTAATGGCTGGTTTCTTGGCCCAGCCGCTAAGTTCTGCTGCTTCTTCTTTGATTCTGTTCAGCTCAGGTTTTTTGTTATCGATTTCTTCTTCGATATGTTTGTATTTTTCTAGAAGAGTTTTAATTTCTCCTAGTTCTCCAGCAGTAGCTGGGACCTTGTCTAGGTTCTGTTCGGTTTCCTTAATCCATTTGTGCATTGTATTCTTTGATTCTTCAAAGTCTTTCCATTTGCCGATGGCAGCTTTGAGTTGGGCTGTAATTGAGTTGAGATCAATCTTCAGTTGGTCCCAGCTCTCTTGCAGCGCCTGCACATCGTTTCTCAAGCTGTCTTGTTCTTCTGGAGGAGTGTTGTTCAGGGCTTTTTTGAAGGCTTCTTGGAGTACTACCAACAGATGGTGTCCTTCAGTCATTCTGTTGCTGACAAGCTTAATAGTCTCCAGCTTATCTTTTGTAGCATCTAGGTCTCCTACTCCTACAGAGTCATGTACAGTTCCGTGGGCGGTTTCCAACCATTTCTGCAAATCTTCTTTGGCCTTGATGAACTCGGTGTGATCGGATAGGTTCTTCTCGCCATGGGAAACTAGGCTCTGTATTTTGGTTAGTAAGGTGGTGTATTCTGTTTGTAGGGTGACAGTTTGATCGCGGACCCAGGCGCATGCGCTGAGCTCCATGAGGTTTTCGCAGCGATCGTTGAGCTCTTCTAGGACATGCTTGTTGCCCAACGCTTCCGCTAGAAGTTCCTAAGGAAGGAAGTTAAAATAATTAGCTATGTTTAAATTAATAAACAAACATACCTGAACCTACTTAATTAGCATTATAACATCAAGGTAGTACGATACAGAAATGGCTTTAAGCTGAGTACTCAAGAATGAAATTCAAAATGATAACAATAACAGGCACTTACGCGACACTTTTCCAGATGCTCAGGCGTGATCTTGTCCACTTTATCCACACCCTTCAGCTTGCCTTCGAAAGCTTTCACCCACTTGCCCATCTTGCTCGAAGTCTCCAGGAAATCGGACCAGGCTGATAGACATTTCTCAAGCAACTTCTTAGTATCCTTGCATATCTGTTGAAGGTTCTCCCATTCGATTTTCAGCTGCTTTATTTCTTGGTTTATGTTGTCTTTGCCTTCGATTCCTGTCGTCTTCAAAACTGCCTCGCTCAGTGATTCAGCTTTCTTTAGTAAAGCTTCACCCTTTGGTAGAGTTTCAATAATTTTGCTGACGTTTTTGAGTTTCTTCTGGACGTCTTCCTTTTCGCCGTGAGAGTCAGAGCACTGTTGGATCTCGATCTTGCAGTTTCGGATCCAATCGTAGAAGCTGTCGTATGACTCTTTGTATTGGATGTGCGAGTTGACGTAGTCGTCCAATTTCTGCAAAATAATGGGATCCTTATAATAGAACACAGATAGGTAGGTAGGTAAGTGGTAGGTGGTTGATATTGTACGTATCTAAGTACTTTGGAATAACCCTAAGACTAATAGGCCTATACAATTATATCTCAACGCACTGAAATATTATCTCAATCGTGATCGTAAACTTCTCTTTGGCATTTTATAAACTCACCGAAATCATATCACCAACAGTCTTTTTGATACCCTCATACCGCTTCAACGTATCCTCAATCTCCTTAGTCTTCAAGGATCCATCTTCTGCCAATTTCTCGTTCAGTCTTTTCACCAGATCCGAGTGGGAGTCGATGTCTCTTGCAAACGTCTTGAACTTCTCCAGTTTGGCTTTCTTCTCTGAGAGGTCGTTGAGGAGTGAGTCGTCGGATTGGATCTTCTGGTCGATGTCGTCGAGCCATTCGACGAGGAGTTTGTGGATCTAAAGGAGAATATAGTAAAGCAACATTTTGCCAAAAGTTCAATCGAGAACAGAAGGCGAAGGGTTTTAAAGGATACCGTAAATGCCCCCAGGTCTTGGATGTTTACATGTTTGTGATGTCGCTGTTTTTGGTTCCCACGACACAGGGTATCCTAGTGTGGGGCCAGAAGTAATGTATGTGCCTGTATCTAAATGTTTAATGTTTTAATTAAAACACTATTCAAAAGGTTGAATGAAGACAAGACTAGAAACCGTTGTTGTTAAACTTGCCACATAAAAACGTAGTATACCTATGACACTCTAAAAACAGGCTCAGTACCAGAAGTGGAAATCTGACAAAATAATACAGACTGACCAAGTTAATTTGTCTTTAGCATTGTCATTTTCACAAACGTACCTTAGAAATATCATCGAACTGAGAAGCCCTGCTAGTCAGCTTATTCCTCACATCTTGCAGATCAGCGATCAGCTTATCAAACTCCTGCTTCAGACTGTCAGTATCCTCTTGTATCTTCACCGCTCCTGCCTGCTCTGTGTTCATTATCACCTTCTCTTTCAGTTCTAGAAGGTACCGGAGTTTGTTCTGCCCTTGTTCAAGGGATTGTCGCAAAAGTTTCACAGTGTTCAGTTTGGCGTTGACTTCTTGTAGTGTGTCTGGGAGTTTGGCGCATTGGTTGAGCTTTTCGCGGGTTCTGTCGAGCCAGTCTTGGCATTCGCCGTAGAGGGCGTTGTGTTGTTGGTGTTCCTGACAAGAAATAATTACGGTTTGTGTTTGGTCTAGCAATGGATCAATATCTCAAAATAGACGTCAATACATCATACCGCAGGGTGCTCATCCCATACAAATTAGAATTAGTAACCCTTCGTAAAAAAGAGATGGCATGTGGAGTAACATTTGTACTTTAAATGCCATGTTTTCAGTAAAATACTAGGTGGCGCTAATCTTAGAATAAATCCTATATATCTCGTGGTATTTGCAATTTTTTTATGGTGCTGCACCAAGCGATAATGGCCTCGAACTAAAGAAGCTTCCGTAGAATCTCAGTTTACGCCGGTGTCATATTTTGTTCTAGGTGGTCTATCATATTATAGTGTCTGTGATCATACTAACAAATTGAACTGACAGCATAGTAAGTCCAGTTGCAATAGGATCTATTTTAAAACGCGTTTTCTCAATAAGTTTACTTAGTTTAGTTGTGACGGCTTTGGGATTGATAAAAATGCATGTTTCTTACCTGATAATGCAGCTCAAGTCGCTTCATAACCTCCTTGGCCAGCGACAGAAGCGCGTTATACTTCGTCGTCAGCTGGGTGATGCCATTGGATATCCTTGTGTCTGCGCAGGTCTCTAGTAAAGTTTGTGCATGTACGTTCAGTTTGTCCAACTCGGTCTGCCAGTCGAACAAGGTTTCTAGGTGTCCCTGTTGAGAAAGTATGGCGTGATAAAATATTCAATAAGACATCCTCTTGAGCGGCGATGGGTTAGTCCGACACACGCTCTGTACGGCTACTGTTCTATCTATGGTCAAGTATGGTGGATGTTGGTACCGAAGTGAAATATACAGATCACGTACCACTCCCGCGCATACCAGGCTTATCAGAAAGCGCGCATTAAAATATAAGTGCTCAGTAAGCTTTCAGTATCATGCGAGCAAACAAATACTGTACCGCTGAAGTACCGACAAGTCAAGAAACATCCTAAATTACTGTGTATTACGACATCAGGAGCACAGCCCGACATGGACGAGGGAGGCCGCAGAGCGCACGAAACGGCGGTCAATTGGGAAGGCATAACTCCAGCAGTGGACGCAAAAATGCTGAAGTAGATCGTGTGAATAGTATAATCATTTCACCTGGAATTCCTCCAGAACCACCTTCTTCTGCTCGAGGCTGTTCTGCAGTTTATTGAACGACTGCACCAGCTTCTCAGTCTTGGACAACCAGTCCAGGGCTTCCTTGTACTGCTCCTCGTATTCTGTCCACTTCACGATGCCGCCCTCGATCAGGGACTTGGTGTTGTTTAGTTGTTCACTGGTGATGATAATGTCATCTAAATATGGCTATGGGATGTACTCGTATATGTTTTGATGGATGTTTGAGATAATATGTTGAAGAAACAATGAACTGTCATTGGAGAATGTAAGGAATGATGGTTGTATCACCTAAACATAGTCAGGGAAATTTTCCACATAGAAGATACGAGGAATTCGGTCATCCGGTAATTTGTGGTTTATTCAGAGTAATCCCTGAATATACCACAGATTACCAATAAACCCTAGGTCTCGGAAAAGGGATTTAGTTCATGGCATAAACCAATCAACAAATAATCAACTGGACTTATTTATTGTTGGTATCATCAACTTAAGTAATCACAAATGAGAGAATATTTATTTAAAAGCACTCACACATAGGTATCGTATTCCTCTTGCATGAGAGCGACCTCTTCCTCTATCTCTTCCCGGTCCTCGTCTACAGCGATCTGGCAGGAGATCTCTCCTTTTTCCAGCGCCTTCTGAAGCTTGGCCTGACCTTCTGGAAGTTCGCTCTCCAGAACCTTCAGTTGAGATATCTTGCTACTCAGAGACTCCTTATCTCCTGTAGCATCCGAACACTTGCCCAACCTTTCTTTGGCTGCACGGATCCATTGGACGAAGTCGGTACCAGCGTCAATAAAGGTCTGATGTTGTTCAACAGCAGCCTTCTGTTTGTCGTACAAGTCTTTGGCCTGCTTTTGAAGTGTTTCGTATTTAGTGGTGATTTCAGATGCGGGAGCCGATTGCATAAGTTCCGAAGCCTTGGAAGTTACAGACTGAATCATGGGTTCAAACGAAACGATATCCTGTACAATATTGTTTGTTTGACGGAGTGTAGCTTTTCGTTCGCCCAAGCTAAGGCCTGTGGTGAGACCGCCCAGGCGGTCTTGGCCTTTCTTCGACTTAGCGACTTTTTGCTCGCACACTTCTTGTAGTTTTGCTTCTCGATCGGAGATCCATTGTTGGAGCTGAGAATAGCTCGAGCTGTAGTCAGCCCATTGTAAGAGAGAAGTTTCGAGATGAACTTTGGCCGTGGTCATCTTCTTCACGAGACGGTCCCATTCGTTTTGTAACTCTCTCAATTCTGTATTGATCCTATCTTTTCCGTCAGACCTAGTGTTTCGTAAAACCTTTTCGCCGCTGTTGATAGTCGCGTGTACCAAGTTCTGTCCCTCTTCTCTCCTCTTTAGCAGATCCTCTATTTGTTCAAGACGTTTTTGTAGCGCTTCTTTGCTACTATTGCTGCCTGTATCGCTTCCTATCCTGACAAATTCCCATGCGTCGTCAATCCATTTCTTGGTCTTGGAATAATTGTCATCGTAGCTTTGATGTTGTTCGTAATTCGTCTCAACCTTCTTCATGACATCAGCGGCCATATTCACGAGTACTTGGTATCTGGAGTTGAGATGTCTCAATTGGTTGTTGACGTAGGAATCCAAATGGGAGGAAAGGAGTCCGGAGGCGGAGGCATTGAACTTATCAAGATCTTGTTTTCCTTTCTGTAGTTGATCAACAATTTCCTTCACTTCGTTGACTTGAGCACCCTTCTCTTTCGCAGTTCCGAGGAGTGCTAATTTATGGTTCTTGATGAGAATTTCCTTCTGTTGCAGCCAATCTGAGAGACGTTCATACTCATCTTTGTATTCGCGGAATTGCTGGACAGTTTTTTCCAACTGACCCTTTTGCTTCTTGATTTCGTTGAAGAGATCGTCGAAGCTTTCTTTGGCCGCTTTCAGCTCATTCTTGATGACTACCTGGCCTTCCGGGGAAGTGCTAGCTAAGACCACTTCTCCAGTGTGTTGAAGATGTTCCAGCAGTAACTCTCCCTGAGCTTGTTTGTTTATGAGAGCGTCTAGAGGAGCCACTGAGTTCTCAATAGCTAGTTTATCGCTCAAAGGTTTAGATTTCATCGAAGGGACCTTTTCTCTAGCTCTGCTAAGCCACTGAATAAGCTCGTCATTAGCTTCTTTGTAAAGTCTGTGGTCTTTATAGTTCTCTTCACGGTCCGCCAACAGTTTTTTGATTTTGTCATAAAGGGAATCGAACTTGTTCAGTGTTGCTTGGGCTTTGGATGCCGCTTCGTTTTGTTGGCCGCTGGCGACCATCTCAGCTGCCTTAGCTTTCAATGTGTCTACATCGAGGCGGTCACAGCGGACCTTCTCTTCAACTTCTTTCAACTTCTCTAGCTGAGCTCTCTTGTCGGAGATTGAAGATTCGTGTGGAGTAAGTTCAGCGAGCATGCTCTCCATCCACGCATTGCTCTTGTCGATCAGTTGAATCTGTTCTAAAAATCCAGCCCAGTTAGTGACAGAATCGTCGAGCATAGTCTTGGTCTCTATCATTCTAGACAATAGCGCAGACCATTGTTCTTGTAAAGCTACCAAAGCGTTGTTGATAGCCTCGTGGCCCGCTGGCGCTGTGTTCGCCATCACATTTTGAGCCAGTTCAACCAGAGATTGAACTTTTGTGAATCCTTCGTCTTTAGTCAGTAGAAGGTTCTGAATCAACACAAGTTTCGTTTCCAGGTCATCCTGAGAACACGAGGTCAGATCAGTGCAGAAGTCAAGTTGGTCTCTCAATTCCTCAATCCATTGAGAGCACTCAGCTACTTTGCTAGTAAATTCTTGATGGGTCTTGACGTACTGTTGCCATCTGTTGGTTAAGTCTTTCACTTTCTGTGATAGGCTCTGGTATTTCAAGGACAAGTCAGATATTTGGGAACCTCGTGGTCCTAGAACTCCAGTGTAAAGCTGTTGGGCCTTTTCAGTGATATTGTCTATCTCCAGTTCTTTAGCTCTGACTTCTCCTTGCAACTCTTGGAATTTGTTGAACTGCTCCTGTTTCTGTGGAAGAGTTGCTTTCAAGTCGACAGCATGGATTTGGTTGTCTGTGTTTCTAATCCAAGCTAGACACTGGTCCTTCATGTTTTCGTACTCATTCCATTGTTGAATCTTACTCTCGAGAGTTTCAATTGTCTTATTGATGAACGAAACTAGACCTTCCCATTCTTGGTGTGATGAATCGATTTGATTCCTAATATTGGCCTGGCCACCGCTGATTGTTCCCGGCAGTACTTTTTCGCCGAGTGAACGAATCTTGTCAATGCGGTTCTTCTCTTCTGGCAGACTCGTTTGCAGGGACTTCAGTTTCTCACAATTGCTGCTTAGTGAGACTCGCTCTAAATTGACGTCTCCCCATAGTTGAGCAGTGTTGTGGGTAGCTTCGACCCATTCTTGCAAATCCATGACGGCTTTAGTGTACTGCTGATGATTATTGACAATTGCTTCGTACTGCTCAACGAAAGACTTAGCCCGTGCAAGAACCTTTGCGTGTCTTTGTTTGAGTTGGTCGATTTCTTTGGTCACTCCATCAGATGAATCAGGAAGACTTTGGACGCGGGATTCTAGTTCAGAAATATCTTGTTGATGAGCCGTCGCGTCTTGAAGGTACGTCCTGTACACATTGAGTTGATTGCGCTTCTCATCTAGAGTAGCTTTGAGTTCAATATCCTTTGGCAGATTCTTTTCGGCAGTCGTTAGCCATTGCTTAACATTCTTGAGGTTATCTTCGAATGAAGACCACTTATTTAGTTCAGAATCTAAGTCCCTTTCCGCCTTGGTGATGTTGTCGTATAAATTGTCGACTGCCTGCTGGATGTCTTGCAGCTGTTGTTCGATTAGTTCCTTGCCTTCGGGTGAAGTAGAAGGGTATAGTTTCTCTCCTAATTCAAAGGTGTTGTTGACGAGGAGGGTTGCGTTTCTTCTTTGACTCAGCAAATCATTGAGGCTCCCCCTCTTTGCTTTGATCCCGTCAGGCGTGTTCAAAAGTTTTTTGTTATATTCATCGAAAGTATGCTGAGCAGCCTTGAGCCAATCATTACATTGCTTATATTTGTCTTGGTAGGCGGTGTGGTCATTGACAGCTTGTTCACACTTCTTGACTAGCTCTTTGGCAGTGGATTGAACGGATTGGAACCTTGAAGTCATTTGCTGAAGATTCATGGTTATTCTGGTGTCATTGCAATTCTCGATGAGGTCACTGAACTCATCAGTGACTTTGTCTACGTCACTTTCAGTTTTCTTCAGGTTAGCCAAAATTGCCTGAAAAAAAATCGAATTTTAGGACTAGGAATATATTACGATAACCGTTAGGATTTTAGACTAATCTACGACGACTACAAATTAATGAAATAAAAGACTTGTTAGTCTCTAAAGACTTTCAACGTTTTGAAAGTTATAATTAGCAGTTTTTCTATTTAGAAGATAATATGTTACATAAGTATTGATATAATTAGATATGATTTCAATGTAAAAGAGAGTCCCACCAAGAAATGAATAAATATGAGAAAGATATATTATACTGTCAGAAGATGTTAGTTCTCTAACAACCATAATTTTCTTTCTTTTCAAAATTGGAAGTCTACTGAAACAGTTCACGATATTAACCAAACTACAAGTGCTCAGCATAGTTTATTTTGTCTACATCTTACTTGACCCAATGATTCGCCCAGACTGATCACAGCACTTATCTGTACGACGATCTCAGATTCGTGAGCATCAATCTTTTTAGACAGATCCTGTTTAAAAGATTTTTTTATTAAAATTAAAACAAATTAACGATCCCAACTTAAAACTACAAACCATAAGTTTTTGACAAAAAACTCACCTGATATTTGTTCAACTGGTCAATCTTTTCCTCCAAAGTAGCTTTGGGTGTGTATGTCTTCAGACTCATTTCAGTGTCAGCCAACCAATGTTGGAGTCTATCATTAGCACTATCAAACTCGATCCATTGCTGGATCTTGTCTTCAATACCTCGCTTCACTTCGTGGACAGTTGCTGTGAATTTCTCCAGATCAGCTTTTAGCAAACCTAACTCACGAGACATTCCCTCTTTGCCTCTTGGAGACAACTTTGCACTGTTGCTTTCAATTAAATCTGAGAGAATCTTAAGTTTGTTATTGCCTGTTGGTATAGCATCCAGCAACTCTTGGATCTTAGCAAGTTTACTTTGCAGTGCTGCCTTGTTTCCTGAGAAATCTGATAGGATGTGTAGGCGATCCCATAAATGCTTCTGGTAGTCTTGCAGGGCCTTTTGTTGGTCGGCAAACTGCTGGTAGATTTCAAAGTTGGTTTCATTGTTGTTGATAATTCCGGTAAGTCTGTTTATAAGGGCATTGTATCTGTCCCACACAGACTGAATAATAACTGTCATTTCATCGCTCTTATCTTTTCCAGAATGAAGCGTTGCGGCAACACTCTTAGCCTTTTCAGTGACTGTTTCAATCACTCTTTTGTGAGAGCAGATTTCTTGCAGCAATGTCTTGTTTTTCAACAACTTAGACTTGATTTCTTGAGACGAGTTGAGGACAGACTTTTCTTCAGCTTCAACGACCTTTTCCTTTTCGTCAAGCCACGAAAGTGTTTGTTTCAATACGTCTTGGTAACTCGACCATTGAAGAGTTTGTGATTCAAACTCCTTTTGCTGTTGTAGTATTGTGTCGTTGAGTTTATCCCATCTTTCTCTTAGAGCTCTGACTTCACCGCGAATGTTTTCTCTGCCATTCGCTGCTGTTTCTGGTAAAACTTTATCACTTGCTGTATTCAGAATACCAATCTTATGTTCTCCGTTATCTCTTTCTAGTAAGAACACTTGGAGTTTGTTTCCTTTGCTCTCGATGCTGAGTTTGTCTTCTTTGCTCACAATCTGTGAAACTTGTTCTTCTAGTGGTCGCAGCCAAGAATCAAACTCATTGCGCATTTGAATGTATTTCTTGTGATCTGCTACTAATTCGGACCAGTGGTTGACGATTTCTTTCGAAATCACGTGAAGTTGTTGGTAGCGACTGCTGATTTGAGTTACTAATGGTTTAAGTCGCTCTGTGCCACTTAGTTGAATAAGACTGTGTGATTCGTCAACGAAGGCATCTATTTCTTTTTCTTTGGCGTTGATTTTGTTACGAAGATCAACGCAGCGTTGGAGCAGAGCTTCTTTTTCCTCCAAAGTGGAGCAAAGGCTTTGGTCTCTACATTTGGATTCCATATCTTTCAACCACTCAGTGATAGCCTCGATAATAACATCGAACTTGTTCCAGATTTCCAGAGTATGTTTTAGCTTCTGCTCTGAAGTAGAAATTCCAGTAACAACGTTGCGAAGTTGTTCATGAAGGTTATCAATTTCAGCTTTAATAGCAAGGTTTCCACTTTCTGAAGTACTCTTGCTAACCGACGTGAAAGCGTTTCTGATTTCGTCCAGTTTTGCAGCGCCAATCTTTTCAATGTCCCTCATTTGGACGGCACATGTAAGTTTCCGAATGATTTCTGGTTTTTCTCCTGTTCCGTTTTCAATGTCCAGGAGCTTTTCTGACTGGGAACCGAGCCATTCTTTGTACTGATGGATAAGGCGGACTAAATCTTCATGCCTCTTGACACAGTCCTCCAAATTGTCTTGGAGGTTCTGTGATTTAGTGACGATGTTTTGGAACAACTGCTTTATAGATTGCAGATAAACGTTCAAAGATGCATCATGAGTTTGGTCAACGAGTTGCTGCGCTTTGTCACAAACTGATTCAACCAGCGTCTGGTGAGTCATGATCTCCTGGTGCATAATTTTGTGGTTTTGCAATTGGGCCTTCTTTTCTTCTAAAGATGCCTTGAGTTCGGTGTGACGTTGCATGGCTCTCTCTACATCCTTAAGCCATTTAGTTAGCTGTTCCTGTGCCAGTGAAAAGTCTGAGAACTGGAGCAAACACTGGTCCAGATTGTTGACAGTCTCTTGGAAGCTGTCACCAAAGCTGTCCCACAGCGATCTTATTTTGCGGATCTTTTGACGAATAACTTCTCTGCCATCAGGACTGGTATGTGTGTATAATTTCTCACCGAGACTCAAGAATTCCTCAAAGGTTGGAGTCTTTTTATTTCTAGTTTCATACAGTTCTTTAGCTTTATTTTGTTTTTCTTGTAAAACAGCATAGTCACCTACGATTTCATTTAAGTCTTGCAGCTCACCAAGCATGTGCGAAAGCCATTTTTCCATGTTGTCATATTCATTTTCAAATGCTTGATGCTCGGATACAAACACTTCGTATTTAGAAATGGTTTCATTTACCAAATTATTGAGAGTGTGGAATCTGGTTGCAAGTTTGGAAGTTTTATTGGCCAGTTCTGATTCTCCAGCTACATTTTGCTTGTTTCCGGTTAAAGCTGCAAAGTCAGGGCTCCTGGCAGTCAATTCATTCTGTATTTCCTTGACTTTCTGCAGATGAGCAACCTTAGCTTCTAAAGTACTCTTCAAACTTTGGTCTCTTAGCTGGTTTTCTTTAACATTTAGCCATTCTTCAAGTTCGTCGAGAGTTTTTTGGCTTTCATTCCATTGGTTCAATGTATTCTTGAGTTTCTTATCTTGATCCTTGCACTGAGACGCGAATTGATCCCAAGTGGTTTTAAGCTGCTCATATTCGCTAATAAGAATAGGGTGACCATTGGAGCTGGTTGTCTGCAGAACTGTTTTCAATTGTGCTTGCAGTCCACCAAGCAAGTTCTCGATAACATTAGCTTTAGCAGTAACTTTCTCGATTGCAGCAATCTTAGAATCAACATCTTCTTTTTGGGTGACCACTCCGTAATTCAAGGGACTGTTTTCAGCAATAATATGATTGAGCTTATCACGGCATTCTTCAAACAATTGCACATGTTTCTCGTGTTCAGCAACATGAGACTCGCAGGTTTTGGCTCTTTTCTCAAGCTCTTTAGCCATATTCGTGTATCTGTCAACTGTTTTGGATAGTGCTTTCTCTGCATCATCATCCGGCATCATTTTGATTTTCTCCGTTAGTTGTGACAACATCGAATGATGTAGTTCGACTTCTTGGTGCATATGTTTATTGGTTTGAAGTTGTGCCTTTTTTTCTGGTAGTGTCGGGCAGAGTTTGAACTCTCCTAACTCATTTTCTTTGTCGTTGATCCATTTGTTCACTTGGTTGAAAGTGTCATCAAAGGACGATCTCTTGTTGATAGTAGTTTCGATGTCCTTTACAATATTATTGAGAGAGTCAATAGAGTTTTCAAAGTGATCTCTCAGTGTCCTTAGTTCATTTCTAACTTGCTCCCGGCAATCTGGAGTGATTCCGCTGAATAAAGCTTCACCAGATTCAATGGCATTATTGAGCAACCTTTGGCCAACTTCTCTGTTTTCATTTAGGTGTTTCATTTGTTCAATGTCCGCTGGAGTGGCTTTAGATACGTGTTTGCTCATAGCAGCCAAGTCTTGAATCTTTGCATTGGCATCTTGCATCCAACTCTTAAAGTCACCGATCGACTTCTGGTATTTTCCTTTGTTACCCTTCAACTCTTTCAGTCTGATCAGATGACTGTCCATAAACTTTTGGACTGCCTGATACCTCGTTACCAAGTGGTTGATGTATTGGGTAACACGAGAATCAGGGTTTCGTGATAGGATCTTTTCACCAACATCGTTGAGTTTATTTATTTCACTTGCAAAGCCCTGGATTTCTTGGTTCAATTGTTCTATTTCTGCAATCTTGTTGTCGACTTTTTCTAAGGTGAGTAGACTAGCTGCTTCTTGTCTGACTTTGTTCTCTTTTTCTTTCAGCCATTCCGAGACATTCTCAAGAGAAGTTTCGTAATCTTGCCATGCTTCTACATTTTCTTTCAATCTGTTCTTAATTTCATTACAGTTGGCTGCAAGAACGTCTAGATTCTTCTTGGCCTTTTCTGTTTGTGCTGCAGCTTCTTGTGCACATGACGGTTCAGCTACAACACGGAGTATATCACTCGCTTCCTTCAACTCTTTGACTTTCCCGGTACATTCTGCAATACCATTTTCTACATCGGTAAGTGCAGTAATTTTAACTTCTAGGTTGTATTTGTCGCTAGCTGCATCTGGCATGCACCAACGTGTTTTGTCATCAAGAATCTTCAAATTTCTGTTGAACATGGCTAATTTATCAGTGAAGAGTTTCTGCAAAAATGTTAGAAGCGTTGTTTCAGTTTTGTTAGCGTGCACAACAACACTTTCAAATCGCTTCTGCAGTGCACTGAGTTCTTTAGGCACAAGCGATTCATAGAATCCTGGATAGTTGTCACTCATCTCTGAGACATTCTGAACAAGATTGTCAATTTCATCGTTTAAGTTCTGTAGATCTGCTTTGCAAGATTGGCACTTCTTCAGACGGTCAAGTATTTTAGCGTTATCGCCAGTCATGTCATCGCACTTGATGATGTCATCACGGATTTTGCTGACGCTGTCTGAAAGTCTCTTGATGTCATCTTTTAATTTAGTCTCCTTAATTTCGAGCGAGGAAACGGCGCCTTCTAAGTTATCAGCTAATGATTTTAAAGCATCGAATTCGTTGTCCAAGTACTCAATGATTGACGAGACTTGTCCTGCAGGTATGTTCTTGTTTAAGTTTGTAATTTGTTCGCATTTTGTGGTAATGCTATTCTTGAGGCCTAAGAACAGAGGTAGCTCCTCTTTGTATTTGTTGAGGTGACTTTGCCCGAATCTGATCTCAGTATTATCACAGGCATTAGAAAGATTCTGGCCAGTTTCACTCAACCAAGCTACCACTTGATTCTTTGTGTCGTCAATCTGTCTCCAAACAATGGATTGGGATTCCAAATCTTGTATCCTTTTGATGATAGCATCGTTGACTTTCTCCCAGTGAGTCTGTGAGTTCAAGAATGCTTCTTCTAATGGGCTGGTATCAAATCCGCCTAAAGTTGAAGCTTGTTTGAGAATGGACTGCTTGATGACATCCATTTGGTCCAGGAGACTCTTGGACCGTTTTAGAATTTCTTGCGCCTTCTTAGCTTTGTCCAATGCTTGAGCTGTTTGGACGTAGTCGTTAGGGGAATCTTTACAGTCATTATATAGTTGCTCTGCTCTACTCATTTCTCTGTCAAACGCTACAGTAAAGTTCTTCAACTCCTGCAAAGTCGAAGATAGCAGAATGTACTTGTTCTTGACATCACGCACGGTGTTGACGACTTGGTCCCAGTTATTGTCAGCTGCTGATAGAGCATTTTGAATAGTGCCCATGTTAGGTTGGTCTTCCCTCATTAAATGCAGACCTTCCTCTCTGAGCTCCTTTCTGACTGTCTGTTTGTCTTTCAATTCGGCGTCTATCTTGTCCAATTGTTCTGTCATCTCTTGAATCGTCGCTTCAGTTAGCGGCACGAGTCTTTGGGACATTTCATTTAACACGGTCTGAACATTGTGTAGAATCTCGGCTAATGCGTTGTGCTGTACGTTGAACTTGTCCCATCTAGCTCCGACTTTCTGCACCAAATCTCTCTTGGATGTTACTTGGTTCAGCAAACCTTCTGCTTTGGCTTCGATTTCCTTGACTAGACTGGTTGGAGACATAATTCTGCCAGTGTTCGAGTCTGTGACTTTTATTCTTTGGGGGCCATCAAGTAAAGCTACGTTACTCTTCCATTCAGGAACCTTGGTGATGACGTTGACTAGTTCTTGGCGTAATTTCTCGTAACTTTCTGGTGTAAGTTTAGGTCCATCAATTTGGTACTGAATGTGACCCAACTGCTGTTTTGTGTCTTCATACCAGTTGAGGAGATCGGACCACTTTTGGAGGACACCCTTATTTTGTTGAATATTGTTTTCAATAACTTGATAGTGTTGGGCGATATTGGTGTAGGTATCGCTGAGGCCTCTTGTCTCCTCTGGATGGGCCATAAGTGTCATATCCTTGACTTCGTTGTAGATGTCAGTGAACTCTGGTTCCTTCGCAGCGTGTTCTTGTAACAGAACGTGCATCGATTGCAGAGTAGGTTCCACTTTGTCAGCGGCTATCTGATCGTAGCTCTCGGTTTTTCGTCTGAAATCGGTGATCCAGTTGTCAAAGTTGTGCAATTTGGTAATGAACTCTTGTCGCACGATTATCTTGTCCGATAACTCGTTGACGCGGGAACGGACTGTTTCTGCAAGAGTGTTTGTGCGTTGTTTGTAATCAGCCATTTTGTCCTTGAGCAAATTAGCGCCCTCTGGTTGGATGCTATGGCAAATATTGTCACAGGTTTGAGACAAACTGATAATTTTGGCTTGTTGCTGAGAGATTTCGTTGCCAAACGACTTGAGTTTGTTCAGCTCGCGGTCGAGCTTTTCTACTTGAGGCGTTTCAATGGAAACGGCTCGACTGCTCAGCAGTTTCTCTCCGCTTTCGATCCACGATTCGAGTTTTTCAGCTTCACGTTCATAGTTATCCCAGTTATTGACTAATTTATCCAGTTTGTTATTCCATTGGTTGGCTTGGTCGTGGACTATAGCCCATCGAGAGTGGATCGCGTCGACTTCATCAGGTGCGCTGGTCTTTCCTGACAATTGATGACTGACGCTTGAAAGGATCTGTAGATTCATCAGCTGTTTATCAGCGTCGGTGACTAAGGCGTGGGATTGCTGCTGAAGTTGTTGTGCTTCAGTCAGCGTTGTCGGTTTGGGTAAATTGCCTAGTTTCATTTCGGCTTCTTCGATCCAGGGTTTGATCTCAGAAACACCCTTCTGGTACTTTTGCCAGCTTGCCAAATCGTGTTCTACGACCTTAGTTTGGTGTTCTGTCGACCGTTGCAGATCAGCCATCATTTTCTCTAGCAGAGCGACGTCACCTTTGAGTCTGTTCGCGTCTTGGACCCGATGTTCCACGGCAAGTTTTGTCCCATGATCTGCTACGCCCTTGATTGCTTCTAGTTTCTCGGTAATGATCTTCTGTAGCGCTTGCGATTTTACAACCCGTTCCTCGGGCGTGATGTTTTCTGATTGTATTTCGTGAATAAGAGCTGGACTTTCCTTTCTTATCCATTCACGAACGTGCTCCAGTTTGTTCTCAATCTTAACCCATTCTCCGTTGAACTTCTCAAGGTGCTCAACCTTGTGTTGAACTTCATCCTGAACCCTGCCCAGTTTACGTTCGATAGATTCCAGATCCTTTTCTATAACTGGTTTGGGTTTGTTGGCAGTCAAGGATTGCAACTCAGCGTATGCGCTCTGTAGTTGAGGAAGTCGCTCCGACTTCGCACGATCCAGTTCAGAGTTGTATGTTTTAGTTTCTTGCAGTTCTCTTCCAATGTTCGTGACACCAAGTTCGAGCCCTGGATGAGCGACGTAGCTCTCAATCCTGTCAAGGTCTGTCAGTAGCTCATCTTTTTGGTACTCGTAGTTGGACCATACTTTTTGTGTCTCACGTAGATTTTGGAGTTTATCAGTAGATGTTTCGTAAGCGTTGTTCCAGCCTGTTTCTAGGGTCCTGACGTCTTCGCGAACGAAGGCTGGCGCGTTGGCGTCCTTGATGAGTTCCTTGCCTCGCTGCAGCATGGACATGACGGATGGTCTTTGCCGGTCCAGTTTGTGTACTGCGGCCTGTTGTTCTAAGACTAGTTGCTCGACATGTTGCAACGACTGAGGTTCGGCTGGGATCATCGCTTGTTCTTTAGCACTTTCGAGGATGCAGATGACTTCATGGACTTCTCTTCTGTAGGTGTAGCATCTTGTGTAGGTTTCTGTCTTTATCATGGTGATTTCTATGGTCGGGATTAGGTTCTTGTATCTGGCGATGAGGTTCTCAAGCTTGACTTGCTCCTCTTGGGCCTCTGCCTCTGAGCAGTGGTTGGAGAGCATGTCCAGAGTTTGGACGAGCCATTTCATGTCTTCCCGCTTCTTGTCTGCTTCGCGGCATATGTTCTAAAATACAAAAAACATCTTCATTATAGGTTCGTTCAAGTTTAAATACCTAACAGTCTGGTAAAAGTCCATCCATTAGGACTCCAATATGGAACAGAATTGTATTTGTACAATTTAGCATAATTACCATCAGTTCCTTCATCTGCAACCAAGGGTGGCAAAGCAATAGAAAAAAAACATTATTACCTACAGAATTCCTAGAAAGTATACAGTGTTTTATTACTCCATGATCTAAACTAGCAAAGACGTGGCCTTACAGTTGGATTCCGCATTCTATAAATATGTATACTACTGACATCAGTTGCTTCATCACAAACATCTGATAAATGCACTAAGCCAACGATGTTGCACTAATAAATAAACGTCAATTCATTCATACATTCATTCATTCAAACATTCATTCTATCCTTAATTCAATCATTCATTCAATCTTTCTTTCATTCAATCAATAATACATTCCACCATTTATGCAGTCACTCATTCAATCATTCATTTAACCAGTATTTCATTCAATCATTCACTCAATCATCATTCACCTGGAAGATGGTCTTCTCGTTGTCGAAGGCCTCAGCGGAGTCGACCTCGCGCACGATGCTGTCCATGGTCGCGTCCACGTGCTGCATCCACGCCAACATGTCGGCGAAGCGCGCGCGGTACTGCTCCCATCTGGCGGGGATGCGCTGCAGCTGCGACCTGGAAGGGAGGGGGTATCAATGTTTTGGACCAGTCAAAAGTCTTTTTAACACCCTTTTAGCTTAGGATGCTACTTGTAAACCCATCGAGTTTGGGCTCATTTGATTCATCGTGACAAGTCCTATTCATATCTTTTAAGGGGCTTCTAAATGGGCCATATTTTTACTGCAATATTAGTCGGCAAGTTCTTCAGACAGTGAATCACTTGAAGTACCTTGCCTTTGTCTGTAACTCCAGGCTATCATCTGGCGATACCATTTAACGACCTTTCCCTAGTTTAGTGCACAAGATAAAGAGATACGAAGACAATTTAACAACATAACACAGCGTCACTTCTTTTCCCATACGGGGTCTCACCTGAAATGCTTGACTCTGTGAACGGTGCTCTCCCACTCATGTTCGCATCGCTTCAGCATCGCTTCAATGCGTCCTCCAGAGTTGTGTCGCCTGTCTGCTGCGTGTAGCAGGAAATGTTCCACCTGCAGGACCTTGCCCGGATGTCGACCTTTCTCTACTTTAGAGATAATTATGAAGGCAAGCTCTCACCTGAAATGCTCGACTCTATGAACGGTGCTTTCCCACTCATGTTCGCATCGCTTCAGCGCGTCCTCCAGAGTTGTGTCGCCTGTCTGCTGCGTGTAGCTTCCTGCGATCTTCTGCAGATTCTGCAGGCAATGCTCCACCTGCAGCACCTTGCCCTGGTTGCGGAAGTACTCTTCGTTTCGGATGAGGATGCCGTCGGCGTCGTCGCTCTGGTTGTAGGCCTGGGGGTGGGGATATATTGTTGTCATAGCATGTGACCATCATGTGTGTAATCATCAAATACCTCTTTCATAAAAACTGACACAGGGCAGGTACATCTGCGTATGGCGTATGGCGACAAGAATGGCGAGTAGACATTCGGCGAATTACCGACCTCATGGACAAAACCGTGACATTTCTGCAGGTTTACAACAAAATAATTGTAACAGAAGTTTTATTCGACTTGTTTGACGCTATCGGCTGGGATAACTATCAATGCTCATAACCCCACAGCATAACACCGCATCCTATGAGCACGGGTTCAGACTCCGGGCCATTCGGTTGTGGAATGCACTCCCCTGTGCCATCAGGGTCTGCATTAAAAGCCAGGTAAAGAGACATTACCTCACTCTTTAAATCTCAGGTAGTTTGTATGTATTTATTAGGGTATGTATGTGTATGTAAAAATTTCTTTATATATTATATTAGTTTATGAATAGTATTATATCTTTAATATTTTGGTAGTTAATTTTAGGATTTATTTGGATGTAAGTATATTCTAGCTTTGTAGGTACTCGTAGGTATATTGTTGTACACAAAGGTTTACCCTTGCTGATATATCAAACTCTCTCATCGGAACTTGGTTTGCTGGAAGAGATCTCTTATTAGAGATAAGTTCGCCTTTGCACACTGTTTTTATTTACTTTTTGTCATTGCAATTAATTGTGTGCAATAAAGAAATTATGAAATTATGAAGTATGGGTTCACCAATCATAACGTAAATTAAATATGGCGTAGCCAAGTATTTGCCGCGCTTTTCCAGCCCCTACTTTCGTTGGCCATACATTCACTAAACAAAGAGTTCCAACCCACCTGTTGTTCATAAACGATCTCCTTATCAATATCCTTGATGCAATGATGGAACACCGCCTCATCCAGCCTGAACTCCAGCCTCATCAGGTGCGGAGGAGCAGCGTCCAGAAGTCTCTTCCAGCAGGACTGCAGGCCTTCCACTGTGGAGACTATGTGCTGACGTTCCTCTTCGTTGACCAGCTGTGGGATAATGTAGACATTACACCCCATTACTAAAATTCAGATTTTCATACAAACTTTGCACCCCAGATTTAGGGGTTAGGGGGTTAAAGTTGTAGATTTCGGAGTTTTTATGGGATATGGGTGCAAACATGTGCTTCCATACCAAATTTCAGATTTTTACGACTTTGGGAAGTACCCTAGAGGTTTTGATAACATGCGAATCGGTCATATTATTGAACACCAATTTTTCAAAATAAGTCTTAAAAATATTATAAAAATACAATTAAGATCCTCACACCATGCGCTTTCATTAGATATGTCACACGGCATATTTTGAATTGTTTGAATTTTATTTTTTTCATTTGGCCCCCCAAAAGTGTCCTTCATATTCCATATTTATATATTTACATTGCACCTCTATCTTTGGATTACAGATATTGATATGTGTACCTATTTTCAACTTCTTCGGTCCAACATGTTCTGAGTAAATTGCCTGTGACATTCGGACGGACGGACAGACGCACGAGTGATCCTATAAGGATTTCTCCTTCTGCGATACGAAACCCTAAAAACTACTTTTCGGTCGAAATAAAGCCCCCAGGAAACCGAGCGACAGTGCAACAAGAATTTTAAACTGTGGCGAACTTGTTGAAATTGGACAATCACTGACCCAGCACAACCCCTTACCGTCCTATCTATCAATGTGTATGTTCACCTCAATGAGTTCCCGCCCCGACCGGACCAGGTCAGCCACGGCTCGTTCGTCGGCGCCCTGGAAGAACCGCTTGTGGAAGTCCACGGCCTGCTTCGAGTCCACCCTGGAGTCAGCCAGGAGAGCCTCGGCCCTTGGGTGGAAACAGAACGTTTATTTGTTTTGATGAGAATCACGACGATTGGGTAAATCTCGGGATTGAGATGATATCAATAGCGCCAGAATTGGCCGCCGGTGTTATGGGCGGGCCTCAGGCAATCAGAACGTAGAATTTCCTTAACTTATTTTTAGATGAAATTCAATAAAAAAACATAAAAAGGTTAAAGCCAAGCTAAGCAAGTCTAACTGAGGAACATACTGTGCCATTTTTATAATGATTAGATAGATAACAAGAACAAAAATTCAGATTGTAAAATAAAACATTGTGACAGACAGATTTTCTGGCAACGTCAGGAGACTTTTCTATCGAGCAAAATTAATAAAATAACGTTTATGGGAAAGCAAATTCACGCTGACAATAAACAAGCTAGTGAAAAAACATACCGCAATAATACTCGTCATTCCGAGCAATTTGCGTTTTACTAAAGGCTGTTTTTGCCTTAGGCGCCGTCTTATGGTCCAGTGGGTTCGAATTCCGGCTGGTGTCACAGGGTACACTAGCGTAGGGGCGTAGGGCCAGGGCCAGACGGTTATGCCGACTCAGTCGTAGTCAGAACAAAGCCGACTTTCATGTCACAGAGTGCAACTTCAGCATTTTTTGTCTTGGACTTGTGCCGGGATCATCCAAATTCTTGTATGGGGGCAGGGTCTGGGAATTGGGTGAAATAGTCACAATAGAGCACCGATCACGTGCCTATGTTCAGCGGGCGTCCCACCTCACCATCTATGTCTGAGAACGTGACTAGTCGTTCCCCCATGGCTGAGGATCGTGACCATAACCGTTGTTGGTACGGAACTTGAACAGGGGTCTCCAATTAGTTCTACACGCGACTGTTTACCTGCGATGATACTAATATAGTGCGGCTGTTTACCTGCGATGATACTAGAGTGCGACTGTTTACCTGCGGTGATACTAGAGTGCGGCTTTTACCTGCGATGATACGTGCGGCTGTTTACCTGCGATGATACTAGAGTGCGGCTGTTTACCTGCGATGATACTAGAGTGCGGCTGTTTACCTGCGATGATACTAGAGTGCGGCTGTTTACCTGGCGGCCCACTCCTCGAGCACGCGCTTCTTCATGTCGAAGTCCTCCCAGGCGCGCACCAGCTGCTGCATCTCACTCTCGCGCCGCCGAGCCGAGGAACACACCGAAGCGAACCTGCGATGCAAACTATGTCATCAGTACAAAGTTCAAGTCGCGGTATCTTTTGATTGCGTGGACCTAGAAGTTTAATTTTTTCACAGCTCCAAGGGACCATAGACCTGAGTAATCGATATTAATTTCAACATGATACCTCCACGCGTTCCTGAGAAAAGGGTTCGTGACAGACGGACAGACAGACAGACAGACAGACAGACAGACAAACAAACAAACAGACAGACAGACAGACTGTCAGACAGACAGACAGACAGACAGACAGACAGGCAGGCAGGCAGGCAGGCAGGCAGGCAGGCAGGCAGGCAGGCAGGCAGGCAGGCAGGCAGGCAGGCAGGCAGGCAGGCAGGCAGGCAGGCAGGCAGGCAGGCAGGCAGGCAGGCAGGCAGGCAGACAGACAGACAGACAGACAGACAGACAGACAGACAGACAGACAGACAGACAGACAGACAGACAGACAGACAGACAGACGGACAACAAAGTGATCCTATAAGGGTACCTTTTTTCTTTTCAGGATCGGAACCCTAAAAAACTGTAAGAAGTTTAGTACGGGAAGGCTGATCCTTCATATAAATCGATGATGTAAGCTCACCTGTCATTAATGTCCTTCATCTGTTGCGTCTGTTGCGTGACGTCAGCGCTGCGGTCCGTGTCCGCCGATCGTACTATTTGTTGGAACACCTTGTTCTTGCTCTCTAGCATCGAGCGGTAGTACGTCGTTCGAGAGAAGAAGGACCGGTGGATTTCGTACTGCTCTGAGATTAGCTCCCTGTGAAATAATAGCAGATTGTTTAAGGGAGTAAAGAACTATTTTTAAGGCAGAATCCTGAGGGAGTGAGGGATTCAATGTAATCACTCGAGCCAAAAATAGTTTTTACTCCTGAGGTGAAAACAACATTTTAAACAACATATAGTCGCGCCTTTTCTCATAAGGGGTGGCAGAGGCACAACTGTGCCAGTTATTCAATACTCCGTTTTGTGTGACAAGGACCCATCTACAACTATAGGATACTGAAGGTTTTTCTCACGTATTTAGTTAGAGGTATTAAGTCTCTGCAAACAGGAAAAGAGAGTGAACATCAATCGCATCACAATCGTTGGTCCTTTGAGCCGGATATTCTTATTCGAATCAACGCGACTTTTCTGTCTTTTCAAAAGGATTTATCAATAAACATCCGTCATAGTGTCCGGCCTCAGGCCTTAGCAGAGGCACGGCTATGCTTCCACTTTATTGAAACAGACCCTTACAAAACACGTCAATTTGACACACACTGCGTAGGTTAAGCTGTACCTACATGGTAGAACTAATTCAAGCATGACAAAATTAATGAAAATATGAAGAACCATCACACTATACCCCATCAAAGATGAACCTAATCATGCCCAATAACAATCACAGAAGGAATAAACCAATACCTCCTGGTCTCAGTAGTACTATGCAGGATCTCATCAGCCTTGTCCAGCCACTGTCCTATTTCCCTCTGCCCGCTTTCCAAGGACTCGTGTTGCACCAACAGCTGTCGGTATTGGTGTATCTTCACAGGTACAGTCGCCCGCACTCTCACTAGAGCCTCCTTCTGTTGCTTGAGCTTCGTCATGTTCGCTTCCACCTCCTCTCGGGGTAGGTCTGCGATTGTGTTCTGGAAGGTTCTGGAAGGAGAATGTTGAGCTGCTAATCTTTTTCTTTATCGCTTTAGAATGTAGGTATATATTTTTCGGGGACGAAAAAAACCCCAGGTCTTGGATGTTTACATTTTTGTGATGTCGCTGTTTCTGGTTCCCACTAGACAGGGTATCCTAGTGTGGGACCAGAAGCAATGTATGGGCCTGTAAGTAAATGTTTATGTTTTTATGTTTATTTAATTTGTAATTTTCTTTATTGTACTCACATGAAAAACAAATAGCTACATAATTGTCACTACAGTCATCCAACGATAAATTGGCTGATGAAGTGATGACAGACGTTTATAGGGGGCGCAAGCTTTACGCAACTTAATTGAACGAACCTGTCATCACCACCGACCTTTCATTACTCATTGGTCATCAAGCGTTGGTTCCACTTGTCACCGCGCGCCAAAAGATCGTTGAAAAGTCTGTGGTCAGATTCCCGAAAGAGCAATATTAAAGTGTGTTACCCGTTTGCAACCCACGAAACATTGGCAGAGCAGTGATTGGTGTTATACGTACTCGTAAATTTCTCAAGTGAGACTATCATATGGATGAACCTGCTCAGTAGTTGCTCAACACTGATCAACTATACAGACCTGCTAATAGTCTTGAAGAGTTCCTCATGCTGCTCAATCTCCCCATTAAGCGTGATCAGCTGTTCGATGTACGCCTGTATCTCGTGCACTGTTGCTCGCGGCTGCCTGCTCAGCTGTTGCTCGGCGCTGATCAGCCAGGAGTCGAGCGCTTGCGTGCCGGTGGACAGCTCGCGGCGGTGGCGAAGGGCGTCGCCGCCACGGACGTAGCTGTGGTGGCAGGAATTTATGTTAAGACAAACAGTTGTAAAAGTACTGTTTTCCGCCTAGTAAATAAAGGTGCTCCTAAACGGACCATATTTTCACTGCAATATGTGGCCGGCAACTATTGGTCTTTCTCTAACATGTAAGTAAGAGAGGGACACCAATAGTTGCCGGCCACATATTGCAGCAAAACCTGGCCCGTTTAGGAGCACCATAACAGCAGTGTCTTCTTATTCTTCTTCAGAAAGAATATGAGAATATGAGTTTAAGTGCCTGCACCTGGCCTACTCGATGCAGGCCTTTTGAAATGACAGTGTCAGTCAGCATGACATTTAAGCGGCACTTTATTTGAGCAGCAGTCTGTGCATTCGACCAATGGGAAATTTGTTAACGAATGAGCAAGATCAATGCACATTCTAGTCAGGGTTTTTGGTATCAGATTGGTCTCAAGTTGCACCCAAGTATAGCCATTTATCCAATACGGAGCTAGCCATCGCCGCAGCTATGACATGTAGGTATCGGACTCACCGTTCAGCCTCCTCCCAAACCCGCTCCCATCGCTCCGTGATCTCCTGGTACTTTCTCTTCACCTCACTCCCTATCTCTTCAGACGACGTCGCTACCAGGAACCCAGCGGTGTCACCCAGCATCTGGTGACGCTCCTTCCAGACCGTTACGTCATGGAAGAACTCCAGTTTCTCGTCTTCAGACACGCGGAGCATGGTTTGGGCGCGGTCTAGCCAGACTGAGAAGAAGATGGGAAAATGTACTTGACATTACAATAAGTTGTTGGACCAAAGTGCTACAATTGTAAAGAACGCCATATTTCAATTCACAGTTGTAGAGTTATGAAAAATTTCATAATCAACAGATTGTTGACTTCAACAAAGCTATACAGTATTTAGTTCTTATCCCTATAAACAAGACTTGTGTAGAACTACTAACCTGTGAAGTCATCAGTCAGGCCGGTCCACCTCTCCCAATGAGCGATCACTTCTTCCAGCACACTCCTGGCGCACCTCACGTCCGAGGAAACTCGTCTCCAGGAATCGGCAACTTCCTTCAGGAAATTGTCAATCTCTCTTGCCTCCGTCCTGTCCACTTGACAAACCTTCTTATACTCTTCGGCTACCTGCTTAATATCTACATAGGCTCGGTCAAACTCTTGGAAGATCTTGTTCTTCGTAACAAAATTATCGTAATCATCTAATAAGGCACGCACGTGATCTATCCTACCGTACTTTCCGGTCCAGGCAGCTAGTTTAGCTTTAGTCAATTCAGTAAAGGCTACTATACAACATTTGTGTTCTAAGAACTTTAATCTCGCCTTTCGCTGTGGCGCTTTTAGGTCGACGTCTTGGATTCGTTGTTTCATCTCCTGGAGTCTCTCTCCGGGTATCCTGCTTGCCTCGGGCGATCGCAGCGCCATTTCAAACCGCTCCATCACCTCTGGCAGTCCAGCGAAGAACGCGCTATGTTCTTCTAACTTTTCACTTATGATGGCTGCGGTTCTTTCGTCTAAAGACGTGGGGATTTCATCGAAATACAGCAAGTATTCAGCTCTGGCGAGCCATTCTCCCACGGTTCTGAACTCTCCGGGTAAGTCTGAATCTAGAGACCAGAGCCACCGCCTGTGTAATCTTTCGAGTTCGGTCCACAGTGTGACTAACTCCCTCCATGATTTGGGTGCTATGGCGACTAGGTTCTGTGTGTACATGAGTTTTTCTAGTTTCTGGTAGATTGGCTCTCTCGAGAGGCGCTCGCTTTCCGCCCTGACGTAGTCTTCGTAGTTTCTGGAAAGGGTTCTTGTGTCGTATTGTCTTTGTACGGTGGTGACTCGCTCGGAGAGCCACATTCGTAGAGATTCATATTCCTCTTGGACGGCTGCGACAGCGTCTGGGCCGGTTGTCTGTAATAACAAAACATTTTTAACCCAAACATACAATGAACGTAGACAAGTCTAGCACAATTTCGATTACAATTTGCGAATAGATTCATTGTAGGTGGAAGTGCAAAAATTCACGCCTACATGTTTCATGTCACATTAACAAGTCCACATGCGATTGTCGCAAAAAGTAATGAGATCTTTGACCGAGTAAAAGAAGATTTAATTGTGGGTTTTTTAAAACATGCAGTTTTTATTTTTGTAAAACCTGATGATGTAATTGGGGGAATGCTTAATTATAACTTGAACTAAGCAGTATTTATATCATGTTGTGATATAAGGATATATTTCAGGTAAGAGTAGGTACTGAATGTAATTATACATACATTTACATTCAGTACTCTTACCTGAATAATACTAACGCGTTGGTTAGTTGTGTACTAGTATTGTTATAATCTGCTGGTATTTGGGTACTAACAATATACGTGCGAGCGAGAGGGTTAATTCTGTCCTATTTGTAATGTTTTAGGATATTATAGCGCGGGTGACTTTTCAAGTCAAGATTGTAACAAGTGTAGATCAATTTGATGTTAACTTCTGTCATAAACCTGTATTGTTCCAAGAACTTGAATACTGTCCAAGACGGATTCTTTTAGTAGATTGTTTACCAAGGGAGTAAAGAACTATTTTTAGGGCGAGAGTGTTTTTTGAATCCTGAGCGACCGAGGGATTCTAGAGTTGAGTCCCGAGTGTAACGAGGGACTCAAAAGTAGAATCCTGAGGGAGCGAGGGATTCAAAGTACATCACTCGAGCCAAAAATAGTTTTTACTCCTGAGGTGGACACTCTACTTTTCATCACCCTCTATGAGAAAAGTAGTAAGTAATCAATAAAATAACATACATGTACCTATACAGGGTGTAATAGAAAGGGGTGTACAAGCGGAAACGAAACATTCATTCTGAACAACTTTCACTAAGGGATCGAATTGATCAGAGCAACTTTATTTTTAACTCAGTACATTTAGGTCTAGCGCTCAGCTGATCTGTATGGTGGAGTGAAAAATAAAGTTGCTCTGATCAAGTCGGTCCAATTGTGAAAGTTGTTCAAAATGATGTCCCTAACAACCTTCTTTCGGCTTGTACACCCCTTTCTGTTAGACCCTATATTTATTTACACAATTGTCGTGATATGTTGTGTGTGTAATGGTTTGTTGGAAGAAATCTCTTGTTATCTGTTATAAGTTTTCTGTATGTCATTCTTGTGTTAGTACAATAAAGAAATTACGAATTACGAATATGTCCTCCACATAGTTAAAGATTGTTTAGTATTGGCTAAATCTTGAAAATTGGTTCAAAAAGCATTTTCAGATAACCACTAGTTTTTACATACCTATATTCCTCGTGATTTTATTGGTAACAGATCTTGTATTTGTCATTCGCGTTTGTTGTTATCATCTGGAGTTAGACACTCACTTTCACTCATATTCTTTACTCATATCCGCAAACGAAAATGAAATAATTACGGCATTCAGATTTGGCGCGCTTTGTTTACAAATTTTCCACAACTTTTTTAATTATTTGGTCCGTGTTTCGATATCAATTCTGTAAGGTTGTTTCTCTGTTGTCACCAATCGGTGTTAATCGATTCGGTCGATCGGATTATCTAATCTGTGTCGAGTACGCATTTTAGTACAAACTTTTTTTTTATTGGCTGCGTTTAGAATCGATCTCTCTTTTAATTGGGTCTGTCAGCCTGAGTGGTAGTGAAACTGATTAGTGACAGCATTTTTTTCCTTTTTACTGGCAACAAAATTAAAAAGTTACTTTTAGTCCCTAGGGACTAAATGACCTACTTTAGTCCCTGTTTGCCGGGACTAAAGTAGATCTTTTTGAATAGATGTGATGAAAAAGTAATTTATGTTATTATCAGGATAAAGATAACATTTAATATGCATTGTATGTTGACTATCCATTACCCGAATCCATGGATGTGTACGCCTATGGCCTATTACAATTCAAGATTTCTGATACAGTTCCTATTATTTCTTATGATTTCGTCTAAATACAACTACATATTTATACTTTCATCTAAATGTCGGCATGTTTAGTGAGTAACACATTTACCTCCAGTTTCTGAGAGAGTGGTCTAATGTAACAATCGACGAAGCGACACATATTTGGCGAAAATGAATTTGACATGAAATTATCAAGTTGTCACAGCTAATTTTCCTTTCGGAAACTGGGCGTGGACTAAATGGCCTGGTGGCTCACCTTCGGCTCCGGGTATTTGTGCAGGAACTGGGCCACGTAGGTCATGATGGACCTCTCATCCGGCTTCTCCACGTCCACGTCTTCCGCGTCGAGCAGACGAGCGATGCCTGAGTGACGAAGTTCGTTAGTGAATATATCCTGGGTAGTGGAACTGGGGGCTTAAATATGATCACAGGGTGCTCATCACATACAAATTAGAATTAGTAACCCTTCGAAAAAAGAGATGGCGTGAGGAGTAAGATTTTACTTTTAACGCCCCATGGTTTCAGTTAACATACTTCTAGGTGGCGCTTAACTAAGAATAAATCCTATATATATTAGCGCTATCTCGTGATATTTGCAATTTTTTTGATGGTGCTGCACCAAGCGATAATGGCCTCGAACTAAATAAGCTTCCGTAGCATCTCAGTTTACGCCGATCTCATATTTTGTTCTAGGTGGACTATCTGTATTAGTATAATATTATAGTATTTGTGATATGATGAAAAATTGTGAAATGGCAACCAAATAACATATCTCGGCCGGGAGACGCGCACAGGAACGGCATGGTGATGGCTATAGCGAGGGCGCAAACAGCCGGTTTTGGCTTGTCAACGGTGACGAGACGCGCCGCGCCGGCTACAAACAGCCGGTTTTGGCTTGTCAACGGTGACGAGACGCGCCGCGCCGGCTACAAACAGTCGGTTTTGGCTTGTCAACGGTTACGAGACGCGCCTCGCTGGCTACAAACAGCCGGTTTTGGCTTGTCAACGGTGACGAGACGCGCCGCGCCGGCTACAAACAGCCGGTTTTGGCTTGTCAACGGTGACGAGACGCGCCTCGCCGGCTACAAACAGCCGGTTTTGGCTTGTCAACGGTTACGAGACGCGCCTCGCTGGCTACAAACAGCCGGTTTTGGCTTGTCAACGGTTACGAGACGCGCCTCGCTGGCTACAAACAGCCGGTTTTGGCTTGTCAACGGTGACGAGACGCGCCTCGCCGGCTACAAACAGCCGGTTTTGGCTTGTCAACGGTTACGAGACGCGCCTCGCTGGCTACAAACAGCCGGTTTTGGCTTGTCAACGGTTACGAGACGCGCCTCGCTGGCTACAAACAGCCGGTTTTGGCTTGTCAACGGTGACGAGACGCGCCTCGCCGGCTACAAACAGCCGGTTTTGGCTTGTCAACGGTTACGAGACGCGCCTCGCTGGCTACAAACAGCCGGTTTTGGCTTGTCAACGGTTACGAGACGCGCCTCGCTGGCTACAAACAGCCGGTTTTGGCTTGTCAACGGTGACGAGACGCGCCTCGCCGGCTACAAACAGCCGGTTTTGGCTTGTCAACGGTTACGAGACGCGCCGCGCCGGCTACAAACAGTCGGTTTTGGCTTGTCAACGGTGACGAGACGCGTCACGCCGGCTACAAACAGCCGGTTTTGGCTTGTCAACGGTGACGAGACGCGCCTCGCTGGCTACAAACAGCCGGTTTTGGCTTGTCAACGGTGACGAGACGCGCCGCGCCGGCTACAAACAGCCGGTTTTGGCTTGTCAACGGTTACGAGACGCGCCTCGCTGGCTACAAACAGCCGGTTTTGGCTTGTCAACGGTGACGAGACGCGCCTCGCTGGCTACAAACAGCCGGTTTTGGCTTGTCAACGGTTACGAGACGCGCCTCGCTGGCTACAAACAGCCGGTTTTGGCTTGTCAACGGTGACGAGACGCGCCTCGCCGGCTACAAACAGCCGGTTTTGGCTTGTCAACGGTTACGAGACGCGCCTCGCTGGCTACAAACAGCCGGTTTTGGCTTGTCAACGGTGACGAGACGCGCCTCGCCGGCTACAAACAGCCGGTTTTGGCTTGTCAACGGTTACGAGACGCGCCTCGCTGGCTACAAACAGCCGGTTTTGGCTTGTCAACGGTGACGAGACGCGCCTCGCCGGCTACAAACAGCCGGTTTTGGCTTGTCAACGGTTACGAGACGCGCCTCGCTGGCTACAAACAGCCGGTTTTGGCTTGTCAACGGTTACGAGACGCGCCTCGCTGGCTACAAACAGCCGGTTTTGGCTTGTCAACGGTGACGAGACGCGCCACGCCGGCTACAAACAGCCGGTTTTGGCTTGTCAACGGTTACGAGACGCGCCTCGCTGGCTACAAACAGCCGGTTTTGGCTTGTCAACGGTGACGAGACGCGCCTCGCCGGCTACAAACAGCCGGTTTTGGCTTGTCAACGGTTACGAGACGCGCCTCGCTGGCTACAAACAGCCGGTTTTGGCTTGTCAACGGTTACGAGACGCGCCTCGCTGGCTACAAACAGCCGGTTTTGGCTTGTCAACGGTGACGAGACGCGCCACGCCGGCTACAAACAGCCGGTTTTGGCTTGTCAACGGTTACGAGACGCGCCTCGCTGGCTACAAACAGCCGGTTTTGGCTTGTCAACGGTGACGAGACGCGCCTCGCCGGCTACAAACAGCCGGTTTTGGCTTGTCAACGGTTACGAGACGCGCCTCGCTGGCTACAAACAGCCGGTTTTGGCTTGTCAACGGTTACGAGACGCGCCTCGCTGGCTACAAACAGCCGGTTTTGGCTTGTCAACGGTGACGAGACGCGCCACGCCGGCTACAAAGACGCCAAAAATTTACGTCGTCGCTATAGCTATTTCCATGTCCTGAAAAATCAACACTTTCTCTTGTCGGGCAAGAGATGTCTCTAGGCGTGCTAGAGTAGAGACATCTCTTGCCCGACAAGAATATTGTCCCAGATTGAGACGACCGAGCATTATTTGACACATGGCAAGTCCTCCCGACGTCGAAATAGAGACAACTGGCATTCTGAGCACACTGGGCCCGAATTCTACTAAGTTCACAAGCACACCACAAGCCTGGCACAAACTTAAATACGAGATATTTGGTGTTCTTCTAAAACCGGAATCCAATTCACAAGCGCCAGCGTGAAGCCAGCGTACTTCGTATTCTACTGTCCAAAACGTACACACTCTGGCGCCAGTTTGACGCCAGCGTACTTCGTTCTACTGTCCAAAACGAACTTACGCTGGCGCCAGTTTGAATTCGGGCCCTGGTGTCTTACCCAGCTCGCTCTCAGCAACCCCAAACGCGTGCTCCAGCCGTTCCCTGTTCGTCTTCCTCTTCATCTCGGCCAGGTTGATCAGATTTGCCTTGATCGCGTCGATGATGGCCAGGAACGCGATGCCGTCCCGCCATGAAGGACCGAAATCGCTCACTTGGATGTTGGAGTCCCTGTTGGTAGGAAGGTTAGGTAAGGGCGGCAAAGCGATCAAAGTTTGTCTACAGTCTTTCAACGACCTTCTGGCTTGTGACAGGTGGGATATCGTTGCATTAAGTTGCGTAGAAGTGGCTCCCCTCTGTAAACGTCACTCACGCGCCACAAGATCTTTGGAAGATATCTGACAGGTATGGGTATAATCGGACTTTGATTGTTATTTAGAATTGACAAACTGTAAACATGAGGTTTGTTTCATTTCAATCCTTGAAATGTCTGCCAAATTAATCTTTAAATTAATTATGCAGATGCAGAGATGGCAGAGATAGAGAATTGAGTTGCTAAATGCACAGCCGACAACTCAAAGTTTAACGGATACTCAAAGTGTTGAGACAACGATAGCAGTATGATGTAGGCGGAACTTTATTTGAGCAAAAGGCTGTATTGTACCGATCTTGAGCGGAAAATATATCGTGACAAAGGAGAAAAACTCTTTGGTTTTACTATAGTTTATCAACCAAAAGGGGGTTGAGCTCCCCGCCGTAAATATTACTTACTTAGGGACGGCTTTACTTTAGTTTAAAACCCAAAAGGGGGCTGAGCTCCCCGCCGTAAATATTACTCACTTAGGGACGGCTTTACTTTAGTTTATCAACCAAAAGGGGGCTGAGCTCCCCGCCGTAAATATTACTTACTTAGGGACGGCTTTACTTTAGTTTATAACCCAAAAGGGGGCTGAGCTCCCCGCCGTAAATATTACTTAAACTTACTTAGGGACGTCTTTACTTAAGTTTATCAACCGAAAGGGGGCTGAGCTCCACCCTATAAAAATTACTGAATCTTACTTCGGGAGTGCGTTCGCCACCCATTGCAGCAGCGTCTTCTTAGCACCCTGCTTCCACCGGTCCTCGGCCCTGTGCGTGGGCGTGGCTGCACCCGACTCCTGAGACATGACTGAGGCGCACCGGGAGTTCACGAGGTACTCCAGCGCCCGGCTGTTCTCTTCGATCTGGTGGCAAGTTACGGGGATTCGTGTAAGTTGAAGGGAATCCTAAATATTTGCATGCTGTGTTTTTCTCGGGCGAGCTAAGTTGACACCTGGATCGTGACGTCAATTGCTAGGCAATGGGTTGGGTCCAAGGTAATCAAATAAATCTAGGAACAAGTCGAAAGTTGAAGCATTATGTACAAAGTGGCTTGACAATCTTAGAATTGTAATTTCCAGCAGCTGTATTTTCTAGACAATGTTGTGAAAAAAAAACAGCATTTGATGCCACACGCCACATGACGTCACGTAGTGCTATTTCATAGATTTCAGGAACACCGTTTTGAACTTTTGACAGTTCCCAAAAAGTATAGTTTTTGACACAAGCCTTTTATCGGGCGATCTAAGTTGACACCTGGATCGTGACGTCATTATGGTGCTCTGGACAACTGCATCCTAGCCAGGTGTCAACTCACCTAGCCCGAGTAGTGTTGAATTATTGTTTATAAGCAAAACTATGCCTCTGTCTCTCTATATGACAAAAACCGTGACGCTGGTTGATTTTCAGGCAAGTGGAATTACATGTTTATGTATGCGTTTAGGGAAAACGGGATTGATGGAAACATTCAGAAGGCGACTGTTTATATAAAGCTTGAGTGGAGATTATCATGAGTTTTGCAATTTAATTAAATGACTTGGTATGATGAACATTAATCGACAGAAGATTTTAGATAATAGTAGTTTACACACACTTAGTTCTAAAAACTTGCAGGGGAACTATGAAAATAATAATGCAATAGCAACTAAAACTAAGTAGAGTGACAATTACGAAAATCACGATAAAATCTTAAAGTAATAAATAAGAGACTACAGCCGTGAAGCTAGTCTACCCACCTTGGTCCGTCTATCCTGTGGGTCCAATACATTGATCGAAGCTTGCGCAAACAAATTTAGTTCAAGCCAATTAAAATGAGACAATGGACATACTCATTCAACTAAACAATATCATTAAATACAATATATCACAAGTTTTATGATATCAAGAGGGAAATCCTTTGGATGTTATTGAAACTAACATTTACAACGTGAATAAAAAAAAACATTACGTACTTATTTGGTAACAGGAAACTATAGTTACTCAAATAAATTGGATTGAGTAACAACATTTTAATTGGCCAATTGGTGCATCGAATTACTATATTTTGATCATGTATCTATACGGGAATTACTCGTACAATACTTAGTGGGATTGTGGTTACCAATCTCTATTTTATAAGACAAAATAAAGTTTAGGGTAGCAAAACTTTGTTAAGGCATCCAAGAATTAAAAAGCAGATACATTTTAGCATTCCAAAGTAGGAAATTGAGAAGGGATCCAATGGAAGAACAGAACAGGAGAGATAAATTAGTTGTTTTGTAAAATAGTGCACAGTTATAATTGGTCTACATATAAGTACTTAGCTACAATTTAGACACTCAGTTACATTAATTTAGTGTAATTTGTTCAAGGACTGTGTGTTTTAGGAGTTCCCTGTTTTTGAGACCGAAATATAAACATCTGCAAAAATAATCTAAAACATCACAAATTTAGCCAACTGCAGACCGACATCAAATATGATCCGACAGACATTGCGCATTTTTTGCGCATCATATTTGATGCTGCGACAGTTGACTGGTTATATTTATAACTCTGCATCAAAACCAAAAGAGATTGTGAAGAGTTCTTAAGTACTAAACTAAGAGTATAGAGTTTAAGATACAATTCGTTTGTTATTCGTATCAAAAATATAACCATCATTCCCTAACCTATACTCGTACAACCAAGAAATCAAATCAACTCCCCGCGTTCCCAGATTTCAAATCTTTACAAAAGGGAGCTGAGCCCCCCCTCTTCCAAACTCCCAAAACACACAGCCCCCCCTTCCCAAAACAACCACATTACCTGGAAGTACAGTATGATCGTCCATATCAGGCCGAGAACGACTGCCGGTCGACCGTCGACCAGGTCGGCAGCGTTTATGTTGACCAGCTTGATCCGCTTGCCCGCGAGGAAGCGTAGAGCTGTGTTCGCGTTGGATAGGAAGTGCGGACGGCGCAATACCCGACCGCGCTCCATGGGCTGATGGGAGAAATGGTTTATATAAGTTGCATCCATTTAGGGTACTCCATATAACCTGCTCCAACTGATCATGCAAGGCAAGATCCAGGGACGCAGAAGACCTGTTCGCCCACGTACGTCCTGGCTACAAAAACTAAGAGAATAGTTCGGTATGAGCACAACATCCCTATTCCGGGCCGCAGTATCCCGTGAGCAGATTGCTGTAATGATCGCCAACCTCCGATAGGAGATGGCACCCGAAGAAAAAGTTACTCAATTCGGTGGCATTCACCATCATCCTTTTACCATGGGGCTATGGGCTATGGGCTATGGGCTATGGGGCTAGCTTTAGGTTACCTTGACTTTATTTTGAAGCCAGATTGTAAAAGGTCAATGGGTGGAAATAAACTTTTTATGGCGACGGCTAGCTGTCTCGCCCGCGAGTAGTGTTGGGGTGCGCCTTGCTATCGTTGTATGTCATAGGACCTGGAAACGAATCTTACCAGTTTTTCTCCGGACAGCACTTCCAGCAGTGCCAACAGCCGCGTGCCATCTCGGAGGTCGTGGATTAGATCGTCGATGCGTAGCGGCGGTATACGCTGGCGAGAAACATACACGTTAATACACAGGCACATACATACTAGATTGGCATTAGGCGGATCCACACACAAAGCGAGCAGCCTCGAGGCATTTTCCGTTCGAAGCAGCACGGCCTGTGTGGACATGCCTGACTCTGATTAGTCCCGCGGCTCCACGCTAGGATACAAAGGATCGTAGGAACCAGAATCATCGACGTCAAAACCTTGTACAGCTGTGATGGCTAGATCACGAATGCAGGGCTGAGAAGGGCAGATATGGAATTTTAGGTTAGAATGGGAAATGTAGGTCAAGGTGAGGTTAGGAACGTGAAGCAATTAGGTACCTGGTGACTTCTTGGGCGGAGCTCCCGCGTGACAATCGTCGTTGGCAGCAGTGCTGGATGACGACGAGATCAGCGCCAGGAAGCTCCTCACCCTCGTGGGTTGTGGAACGCGGGAATGTTTTTACGCGGCGAATCGCAAACTGCCAGTTGGCGGTTTGTGGGTATAAATGCGCGGATTATACAGCTTCCGGAGCTGATGGGTTGTATGGGTGGTCCGGTGCTGATAAGTGGGAACCAGAGAGCGATTTCAACGCGCGCGGCTCGATCTAGTTCGGAGATGCAATGGGAGTTAAACATGGCGGGCGGCGTCGCCTCGCCTCGATGCGAGCGCACCCTGGCGTCACGCACTACGTTTCGTTTGCATGAACAATAGCATTAAATACCTGGGATTCTTAATTAGGATTCGCACCCGGGACCTCTCACGTGTGCCAAATACTCCACAGAGATCTCTTGTTTGAGTTTAGCAGACCTTTGCCATAATCATCATACTCAGCCCACATCAACCCACTGCTGGGCAAAGGCCTCTTCTCTACACTTCTAGTGATATTCGTTCTCTGTAGGTTCACCGATAAACAAAAAGTGTGAGTAAAAGAATTATAAGACCAAAGTGGGCCAACGGTCAACAATACCACTAGGTAAGTTTGTAGGCAACATGACAACAGCTGGGTGGGGCTAAGCGATACTGAGGTCAGTGTAGGAAGCAGGAAAATTTACGCGTCAAAAAAGTATTCGAATTCAGATGTCAGTGACTCTTATTTAAAATGCCATTAGGTTCATTTCATCTGAACTCGAACACTTTCGCGCTGTCAAATATTCCTGCTGCAGCTACAGGTAATTTCCAGAGCACAGAGACGATCGATCAACTAACAGTAGCCTTGCTGTCAGATCCACTTCGTCTATAGCGGCCGACACATTGTGATTCAATTCTATTCTGTTGGAAACGAATCGTGCACTGATAGTCTCCGTACTCGAGATGATCTGAGTAATTGTTAACTAAATAATCTGTTTATTACCTTCGATAAATGCGAGTTGATCCAATTCACGAACGTTTTCTTCTGTACTCTTTCTTGCTCATCTGTAACAAAGATAATAAGACGTGAGTGAAAGTTTATCATATTTCATACTAAAGATATTTCTATATTCACAGATACTATAATATTATACTAATACAGATAGACCACCTAGAACAAAATATGACACCGGCGTAAACTGATGCTACGGAAGCTTCTTTAGTTCGAAGCCATTATCGCTTGGTTCAGCACCATCGAAAAATTGCAAATACCACGAGATGGCGCTAAGATATATAGGATTTTGGATAAGGATGTTGTGCCTGCACCTGGCCCACTCTCGTGGGCCAGGTGCAGGCACAACATCCCCCTGACAGAAGAAGAAGAAGAAGAAGATATATAGGATTTATTCTAAGATTAACGCCACCTAGAAGTATGTTAACTTAAACCATGGCGTTTAAAGTACAAATCTTACTCCTCACACCATCTCTTTTTTACGAAGGGTTACTAATTCTAATTTGTATGGGATGATGGGATGAGCACCCTGTGCTAAAATCAAAACTGCCCACCCTTATGACAATTCAGCTGTTAGGTGAGGATAAGTACACTTGTGTGTGTAGCAACTTTCAATGGACTCTACTCCATCGCAGTACGACCTAAACCTGTTATATGACTACAATATTTTAGGGGGTTGTTAGGGAGATCATTCTGTGCAACTTTTACAATGAAACCGATTTGATCAGAGCGACTTTATTTTTCATTGTTCCATACGTTTTGGTCAGCGGATTTGTATAGAGAAGTGAAAATTAAAGTTGCTTTTATCAAATCGGTTTCATAGTGAAAGTTGCTCAGAATGATCTCCCTAACAACCCCATAAAATATGACTACACCTTTCTGTTAAACCTTGTATAACAGGTTTAGACCCTTCTGTTACACCCTGTATGATAAACTAGTACCAGGTGTGCAGACCAGACAAAAAATATATGAAATATTTTTCTAGATTATCGAGATACCCAAGAAGCATTGGCATGACTACTTTCGAAAATGTATCGAACTAAACTTCTATTACTCCTTCACGCAAAAAGGCATATCAAACAGGCTAAACATGGGTGAAGCTGAGCCTCGGCCACGCCTAATGGACAAAGGCGAAACACGAAGATATGTTGATGAACATAATTATTCGTAATGAGGCAACTGTTCGAAGCACACCAACACTCGTATCATGGCTCGCGACATACAGGTTCTTACCTAGTTCGCGAGTCATTTTAATAAATATAATGTAATCAAGATGCCTACTTTAATACAATGATGTAATAAGTAATAAGATATTCTTTGGCTCAATAAATCATTTTCATTTTCATATTCTCCCTCCACGCCAAAAAGGGTGTGCCAAGTTCACTGCACTAATAATAACATTGGCCAAATAATATAGGAATCTGAGTGCAAACATACCACACAGACTATTAGGTAGGGACTAGAAATAGACCATGAGTTCATAGCCCCATTGGATAAACAAAACAGGATATTGGCTATGTGTTATGAATTCATGACAGTTGGGGCAGAGGAAAATGAAAGGTGTTACTAACATTTTAGAGATATGGTTGTTGGATCAGTTCTTGTAGACAGTTTGATTGCAGGAATATTGCCTGTTACTCTAATTATTAGAAGACGAAGACATACAAACGAAGTCATTACGATTTTCAAGTTTGTTTTCTTATTTACTGCCCTGAAATTAAATTTTACATGTAGTAGCCACAAAAAACGAAAACATAGTCAAGTTTGTAGTTACACACCCTATGTGTGTGACATTTTTCTTAGTCTTTGCATATTTTCATGAAAACGCAACCAAATGTTATCCAATACAATAACAAAACACTGTGTCATAAAACCACCACAAAAAAAAAAACAAAAGCAACCCGTAAAATCCCTGCATTTCCGAAAGGCATTCCATTACAACCGTATATCAAATGACACGGGGTAAAGATCAGGGGTAGTAAACGGTTTTTCCTTAGTCTTGGGGGAGCTGGCCATCAGCTGTCACGAAGACGGTTGCCTACTCCTCGGGAGGTGGAGGTGGCACGCACGTGGTACGGGCAAGCACGGCCCGGCTGTTGGCTCGGTTTAGGGTTGTGTTCAGTTAAAGATATGAATATATTAATCTAAAATAATATTGGTAAGTTGACAGAAGTTAAAAGTTTTATTGAAGGAGTGCGTAAGAGTTAAAGTAATAGATACACAAAAAAAAAAACGGATTTGTGAGGGATTGCTGCCAGATAATGTATTTATGAGGTTAGGAGCTATTAGATTAAACTATACCAAACTATACCAACGGTTTTATTATAAATAGGTAGTTTGATTGACACAACAACAAACGCTAATTGATCAGTAAAAAATAATTAATGAGTTTATCAATGATTGATTACAAGAATTCGATAAATAAAAGATTAAACGATTAAATATGTCAGCTGAAGCACTTTATGACGTACCTACTAAAATATTTATAGGACATATGTAAAAGCTTAATTATCAACATTTAACCATCGATGGAATGATATGAAGGAATCTAATAAAAACAAATCAATCAAATACTGAACCTTCTGGACCTTTTCCTATATGTCGGTTAAAAATACCGGGGTGACAACCCTTCAATTCAAATGGACTACAAGTATAAGTACACGGAAGTCAGAATACATCGCTGAGCGTCTCAAATTCCACGAAACAGAGTTTCTGCCCCATATTTCATTTTATCGACGAGTAAAAATTGCTTTTAGCATCAAACTCAGGATCGCGTGCTTACCAACTGCTGAACAGATAATCCTGAACTCTACGGTGAAGTTTGGAAGGCCTATCTGCCTACAAATCTGTTTTGAGCCTAGAACTTTTATTTCTTTATTAGCTGTATTTGTTTGTTCGTTGTGGTGTGAGTTCGTGATGGCGGTACTTTAATTTAGCACGAAGTTTTCAGGAGTTTTGCAACTTATCGTTAGAGAGTTTGCAACTTAATGTTAGAGATGACAAATGAATGAGATATTATCTGGCACTAGTATGAGTATAGCCAAATTCAAGTAATAATTCTCAAATGAAGTGAATTTAACAGTCGTCCTGACGTTGTAATACCCCGAGAGACAGGGTTACAGCATGAGTTTGAGTATTCGTCAACATTAAGAGTTCGGTTGGGCATTTGGGTTTCGTGCATAAACGAATGAACAAAAGATCATTACTCATGTCACGTGACACTTGAGCTGTGAAGTTTTACGACAACATGAAAGCCTGCAGATTTACTGACTATAATTACACGGTCAGTAAATTGAGTTCCTCAGCCAACAGTAATAAAATAATCGTAGAAAGAGGAAAGGGCACAGTTTAAATACCATAATGAATCCTCAGGCCATTTTCCTGCAAGGGCCTAGGGAGTGCTTATAAAATACAGTGCCTAAATTGTAGTGAAGCCCTTTAACTTCATAGAAAAAACTTTATAGAAGCAGAAGGCGATTTCAAGTTTATTTTATATGGATTGAATGATCATTATCATCATCAATCAGCCCACACCTACTCACTGCTGGGTATAGGCCTCTTCTCTACCACGCCATCCGCTCCGGTCCTGTGCCTCCCGCATCCACTGCCTACCGACTATGTATTAAATATTCGTTTAAATTGTTAAAATTTTCTGGGATCAACATCAGTCTCTGATTCAGCGTTTACAACTGTGCTCGGACTACAGTCCAAGAATGATACGAATACACAATGTCAGATATCTTTTGAGTATTCGTAAATATACTTCCAGGATTAATACCATACTGTTGCTAATTGCTACAAATAATAACAAAAATGCAATACATAAGAACATAGTAATGGTGCCTGAATGAATGTCAATGCCATAGTATGTATAAACTTAGAGGAAAAAACAACATTTAAATTGAACAGCCTATTGAAGCGTTGTTGTCTGTTTGACTGTGGTTTGAGGTTTGACTAAATGTATTCCAATTAATCACAGTCCATTAAAAAAGGTACTTAGGAACTCAAAAATTAAGCCACAAATAGATGGATAAAGCCTGGATAGCAGTGTACTTTAAAATGATAAATCAAAACTTAATTCTGGTTTTAAAAATAACGCGTGTAAACAAAATACATACTATTGAAAGTTGTAAAAGAGAGAAAGTAAGACTCGCAGATGAAGTCATCAAATAAGAGGTCATGCGAAAAAACATTTCGCTCAATGAAAAAGAACCTTGGCACAAAAACATACACACACACACACATACACCCTCTCCGGCCTCCCTCCCTCACACACACACACACACACACACAACGTTTGTTTGTTTTGTTGCATTCAGAACCGTTGTGGATATCCGGTTACTCATGCACCTTGCTTGCTGTTCCGAATTATTCGTTTTTGAAACTTGGGGTGGCCGCAAAATTAGGGACACATGCCCTGACCTCGTTTTCATAAGTTATCTACATTTAAGTATATGTTATGTTTCGTCCAAAACCTCGCTTAATAAATAAATAACTAAAATTGCAGTAACATCACAATGCTATCCTAAAGTAGCTCGATCTTAACATCAATTAAGAGGAAAACTGTCACGCTAGGTGGCGCATTGGAGACGATACCCGATAATATTTGACGGAAACTTTCAAATTGTATGTAGTTTTTTTGTAAACAAACAAAGTTAGAAGCGCTATCTCCGTTTAGCTTTCAATTTTGCTCTCAATTGCAACCAACGCCATTTTGAAGTTGGCGAGCAGCTTTCAAATGCTTTCAACACATACTTACATTTGTGAGCTATTGGGATCTATGTTGCTTAGAGAATAGATCTTCCTACAAATCATCCAAATTAAAATGCAGTCCTACTGAATAAATGGCTAAACGGGCCAAGTCAGGGACACAATTATTATTGTTACTTTGCCACCAAACTGTAAAGGTGCTAAGTTATGCGTCTTAGATACTAGTAGTTATCTGTACTTTTACTGAAAGGCTTGCTATAATGCTAAAACAAACACAAGTCAAGTGACCAGTGACCACGAGCCGGGGCGCCACAAGCGAACGATGATCTAATGTGACGGCCTTGGCACACAACACACAACTGCTGTGTGAAGAGTGACGTAGTCGGACAGAAAAACCGGACACTCGTGTGGAGACGAAAACAATATTTAGGTCACACATACAACTAGACTTATCATGCCTTGTCCCAATTGGGGTGGATGAGGCACAATTGTGCCTAAATTTAATAGTTTCTAGATAATCAAGACTCCAATTTGTGTGGTGGGTGGCTCGCCCATCGCCCCGCAGGGATGGAGATTGAAGGTGCCCTCGCGACGTCTTCCATCACCTTCACAACATCCGTATAATGTACAAATTACTTATGCATTTCCTGTGCGAAAATCAAGCGTTAAACCACTAGACAAAGAAGCTCTTCAACAGATAAACTAAGAGGCGATCTGTTAAGTCCCAAATAAACAGGACAGATAAACGCCATCTGAGGAGTGAAAGACAGCACTAAACCTAATCAAATCAAATCATAATAGTTTATCCCAAATGAAATCGCGAGGCATTGAGGTTCAGCTGTCATCGCACCTGCTGCGAGTGTGAATAGGACATTCGGCGTTCTGCCAGCCAACCTTGGCACGTCAGCCCTTCGGTCGTTGACGTCCAACGATTAGGTGACGTAATTCGCGAACGTTAACTACGGGACGTATCGTAATTCGTAAATAGTTACGAAGTTAGGTTAGGTCAAGCAATTAATCAACAATCAAATATTTTTTTCGTTGGATGCATACCCTGAGGAGATGCAGCAATGTAACTGTGCAACCAACAACAACTCCTGTCAATCATAATCAAGTAATCGACAATAAACAAGTAACAAAGAGCTACAAATATTCAACCAAGATCAAACGGGAATGTTAGATAAAATTATGAGTAAACCTGTGTGAATATCAAAGACCCGCATAAGAAATTGTAAATGTACCTACATGCAATATCTGAAGACACAAAGAAAACTATCAAACATCACTATCAAAGATCACTATAAAACACTTTCTGGAAATAGTTACACGAAACTATAACGTACCTCTAAATTACAGCCTCATAAAAGTTATTGATGAATCGAAGTGTTTTGAAAAGCTATTGAAAAGCCCATTTGCGATAATTACACTTCAGTAATTGGGTTAATGTGCGGGGTCGGGGTACCATAACACACATCGGCTTTTTGTTTGATGCAAATAATTCACACATATTGCAAGCGTGTGCCTTAGGAGGGGCAGGCGGGGTGGCAGAGGCACAATTGATACATTCAAGTAATATTCAAATACTCTAAATCTCGAATTGCTTAATTGTCTCCCTATTAAGGTGGATTAATGGTTTTATTACCTCCCTGTAAAGGAGGAATTTCTCCTCACAGAACATAGAAAACACTATGGATTTAAAGATTGCTGTGTTGTGTTACAGTATAAGAATACCAGATTATAAGTAGGAAAAGTATATCCTGTTTTAAAGACATTAAAATTCACGTGGCTGCTAACAAAACATCTAAGTTTGAGTAAATTTATCGTAGAGTTGATTGATCAATGATCAGATTGTAAAGTTATAAAGTTGATTTTATGCTTTCACACAGCCACTTGTAGTATGTATAAAAAATTTGGCCATGATTGTCTCCAACAAGAGGCATAGCCATTTCTCGGACGGATACGAGTTAGTTGGATTTCAGCTATCAGTATAATATTATAGTATCTGTGATTTGAGCCATATACTACTTATTCAAATGTTAACGTTTATGTAGGTATACGTTTTATTACAAATGTTAGCTTATCAATGCCGGTAACTTGTTTATATGCTCAAATATAAATAGTTGTTGGTTATGTCATGTCTATTTCAGTACATGTTTTGATTTACACTCTACACATTGTCGCTATAGCTGTTGCTTTTTGTCGTTTGTACTGCCACATAAGCTCTAGATCCCTTCGTATTAGAAAGTTATTTAATTTAGCACTTTTATAAAAGATTCATACAAGTAATTCCTCGATTCACTGAATGAGTTTAACTGGTAAATTCTGTTAATATCCCAATTTGGACCTTATTTTTTCAAGCTCAGGGTTTATTTTAATGAAATATCGTCCGTACAATAACAATATACGCCATGAGGTCATCGCCGCGTTTGCTTGCTGGACCCGTTTACGTAATTGAGCAGCGTGACATCGAGATACCTAAACATAAAGCAACAAAATCTTTACCTAACTCTTTATTAATCTGTGCTTTCGTGTCGACTTCTTATTAAAGCTGAAAAAGCTAAAGCTTTTTATAGCTTGTTATCTTTTTAGAAGATGATCTTACCTATAACGGTGTTGTAGAGTCAAACAAAGCCTCTATTCAGAACTCAATTTTAGGTGACTTTAGACAGAGGCTATTTCATTGCAGTAATGGAGATAGGAAGGTTTTGTTCATGATGTGTTACGTAGAAAATCCATAAGCAATAATAATAAATACATGCAAATACCAAATGGGACTCTCCAAATAGTAATTTTATTTACACCGAAACATTGCAAATTCTTGAAAATCTTCTTTCCTAACTAAAGACAAGTAGGTACAAGTTCTTCTAGTCCTTCACAATCACAATTGATGACTTCTCCCACAACACCAATACATGGCAGGTATGCTGGCTTTGTTCCCGCTTGGTGTTGGTGTAGTTGGAGACAAAAAACTAAGTAACTAAGTACTTAAGTAAAGAGTTTCGTTCATCTGGAGGTCATTTCAATTCTCGACGAGCAGAAAGGAACACGGCAAAACACAATACTGGGGCATTTTAAAGCCGCAACATTAATGTATCAATATCCATATCCAGGCAGAGTAATATCAGAAAATAAATAAATATAATTCAACAAATAGACAGCCATACGCCGTTTCCCTTGAGCTTTTGAAAGTACAGACACTATAAATTTAACAATACAATGTAGACCCTCAAGTATCTTTTATCCCTGTACAAGAAACGATGCATCCAACGCCCACAGAGGCCCAGCAACAGAGTTCGCGACACCTTAAAATATTCTGTTGTGCACTTTGTTCATTTTGCATTCCGACGAACGAGTTGATAGTCTGGTTGGACTGGCTCTGATAATGCAGGGATAGGTTTTTATTTTACCAATGCATCGGTTGCTGCTTTGCTAGAATATTACTGTGTAAAATGTGTATACATCTTAGGTAATAATTTGATCAGGCATATAGCGAACGCTGGACTGATACAACTCTTTGGATGGATAAACTTAATAAACTGGTTGTAAGAATCGATTCGCGTCTTGCGTCGATTCAAGTCTTGTGAGTCAGCAGACCAATTCGTTTTTGTTTGCAATCTAAGGTTTATGTAGATAAATACTAGAGACCAAATTCGTGTGCAGCGACAGACGAGGCTTTTGACATATTATTTGCATGAGGTCATCCAAAGCTGCCGAAGCAAAATGAAACCCCGAACAAAATGGTAGAGCAAATTTTGCAACAAGTTTTTTTTTCGAAATTAATGATAGCTTGATGTACTTACTACTTCAGTATGTAGGACAAGGCGTTAACAATTTTGTTGCGAACCCACGTTGCAATATCGAAGGATCGTGCCTTATCAATAGCAATATGAGTGCTAATGTCAATAGCAAAGACCACAGATACTAATAAACACAGTTGGTTTTATTTTATCGTTACTGCCTACACAGATTATGTATTAAGTACGTATAAATAAAATAATATTGAAAGAATCGCATGCCTACGAATACATGCGAAGTTCAATACGTCATGTCTTCTATAGACCCGAAAACGAGCTTACGAAATCTGTCTCCGACAGTGAAGTCCATACGTATTACATAATATAAACGAATACTCGATCCAGAATTTATCTCGAGCCAGAATTTATCTCGAGACAATGCCTGCGATTTGGGAAGCGACACGAACTATACTAACTAAACTAATTAAAACGGTGTGTTTGAAAATGGAATCTGTGGCCACCGCGCAAGAGCTGTCGAATTTGAAGGTTGTCAGTTTAGTGCCTTTAGTTCCTCTACTTTAGTGGTTTCGACACCTCCCAAATAGCCCCCATTGACTATTAACATCAAAAAGACTGGCTGTATAATGTCATCCAGGTAAAAACAAATTAAACTTCACAGTTTTTTCATGTAGAAACGTAACTATTGGACCGATTCCCGATTTTCAAAAAATGGGACCAAACTATTGGCTTCCCTTTCGAACAAAGAATTTTTGAAATCGGTTCATAAATAGTACCTACCAGTTTCGATGTAACAAAAATAATAATGATGATAATGGCTGTTACGTAGTACATAAGTATAACGAACTTAGTCAAGGTCTCCATTCAGACTGTAGCTCACCAAGGCCAGAAGTAACATTAACATAATAGTGCATAGACCAAATTACGGAAAAAAACCCTTTAGACTCTTTTGCAGAAGAAAATAGTTTGAATATGGATAATAATTTTGTTCTAGCTGTCTTTTGGCCTTTTGGTACGACGAAGACAGTAGGTACTAGTTATTTAATGATTTACAAAACTTTGGTGCAAACGTAAAATGTGTACAGGAAAACTGTGACGATGATTGTACCCAATCGTAATTTTGTTACCTTTTTGAAGTATTTAGTCTTACATTAATTACGAAGTATATTCAGATCGGGTATTTCGTGTAATATAACTGTTTGGAAAGATAACCTTGACAATGATAGAAATAGCGGAAAACAATGCCTTATCAAGTTTATTATGAAACCTTAGTTTATAAATAAAACTACCGTGGAACCCACGGTCGATGGTGAAACATGAACAATTACATAGGTACCTAACAAAACATTACATAGCGTCACGCCTTTTTCCATACGCAGTGTCAGAGCTAGAGGGACCACTGTGCCCACTTTGAACAAACATGTACAGATGTGGAAGCGTAGAGATTTTTGTATTGGCTACTATAACTAACATTATGTAGAGTAATCTGAAACAAAGCGTCACGCCATTTCCCATATGGGGTGGGTGGCAGAGTTATTGTTACCGCCACGGAATATTAAAATTCGTAAAGTTACTAGTCATTACGTCACGCAACACTGACCAAGTGGGGTGGGAAACTGCTACTAAATATTTGACAGCTCTGACTATCGTTACGGTACGGATCAATACTCTAACAATTAGGAGCAATAACGCAGAGGCGAAAACAATGGCTGGAAAACAAGTAATTCAATTCAATTCAATTTGCTTATTTCAGGCATAGACCCATAGACATTTACAATTTTACGTAACATTGACAAGAGCAGAAACGTAATAAACGAATCGGAAAAGAAATAAAAGGGTACTTAAATAAACAATATAAATGACAAGGTGGTAAAATTACTTTAAACTATGTTTAAAATTACAAGAGGTACAATAAGGAACAATAGATGGCAATAATGCGTACTAAAAACTCTAAAGTATAAAACATCCAAGCGAAAGAAGAATCTAAAGCAGTAAAGTAGTATACGATACATTTAGCGGTCACAATAATTCACCACTTTGTAAAGTGTATCTAAATGTAGAAGGTCTCGACCTGACTCTGATTGTGATAACGCAGTCAATTCCTCTAATATCAGATGTAAAGCATTGATGTCATCATGACCCAGTCACTACAGAAATGTGTAAAACTAGAGATGACATCATCGCTATCTCGACAACACTATAATTTGATAAGAATGATCATATTTGCATGTCGTTAATTAGCTTTAGTGAACTGGTCCACAAATATGATGTCATAGTGGCTGAGCGGAGTAATGCTGACTTCAATCCGACAATAGAAGGGATGATAAGGTCACACGGCAACCCCTGTTTAGAACCTGGCTCGGTGCCAATTCCACAGGTTTACGACCGTGAACTGAGTCAACGCACGTAGAGTTAGACAAATATACAGTTTAGTAACGTTTTCCGAAGATTAAATCAAACAAATTAATCTATTAGCATCTTAGGTGAGAAAAGGATGGTGCTAAAAATGAGCTGCAATATGTATGTGCAATTATCCAATAGATAAACAAAAAATTGTAATAGTAGTAGAGGTAAGTGCTGATCATGATCAAGAAAGGAAGATTGCTTGAAGAAATCTCTTTTTAGAGAGCTTGCCTTTGTACATACTTTTTGTAAATATTACGTGTTATTAGGGTTCCGTACCCAAAGGGTGCCAAACGGGACCCTATTACTGAGACTTCGCTGTCTGTCCGTCCGTCCGTCCGTCCGTCTGTCTGTCACCAGGCTGTATCTCATGAACCGTGGTAGTTAGACAGTTGAAATTTTCACAGATGATGTATTTCTGTTGCCACTATAACAACAAATAGTAAAAATCAAAAGAAATTTAATATTAAGGGAGGCTCCCATACAACAAACGTGATTTTTTTTGCTCATTTTTGCTCGATATTGATAATGGTAGCAGGTAGACGCTTAAAATGTTCACAATATATTTAGTATATTATTTAATTAAACAATAAAAATAAAAATAAAGTTACTATTTAGGGGGGGCTCCCATACATTTTTTTTTTTGCGGTTTTTTATAGATAATGGTCCGGAACCCTTCATGCGCGAGTCCGACTCGCACTTGGCCGGTTATTTGTGCAATGAAGTATAAATTAAATGAAATGAAGAAAAATAATACCTACGTAGTAAGTTGATCTCGTTCATATCATCAACGTTGATTAGAAAATAGAAACCAAGTTCGGAGTGAAATGGCAAAACTGAGGGCTAAATGTGCATGTAATGTTAATCGATTTTGCAAACCGCGATGCATGGCTCTGATCAAAATCCAAGTGCATATCCAATGTGCACCGAGGTCAAACAAGTAGGTATATTGCTTGAGCATTAACCGATGTGCAGTCGTCGTGGTTATTGGTTACGCGATACGAGTATAAGATGTCGACGGTAGGCGTGAGGCGACAATCATTCGCAATTACAGCAATTAAATAGAGCCGGTATTGACTACTGGGTATAACAAACGTTTTGTTGACTGTGGTTATGAGAAATGTTAGATTTTAAAGAACGTGGTAATACACTGATTGATATTAGCAAGGGACTTAGGTGATATCTCTTTGACGATACTCTCATGATAGTTATTTCTCCCCCATCTCTGTTGTCATCTCAAAATATTTGCCTTTTGCTATGACATCATAAATTGTCACTAACAACGGTTGTCTTTTGTCTTCTTCTTTAAATAACTATGTTCTAATGGCAAGTTCCGTGTAATCATGACAGGAACATTCTAACTTTTAAAATCGATCTCTACTTATTAAAATTAAATGATTTATTCACAATTCAACAATTCTGCAGCAATATGTGGAGCCAGACGATTCAAACTATTTTAATGTTAGACAAACTCGAAAGATATCATCTGACAATAGACGATTACATTTGCATCATCTATTGTCGCACCACTTGTAATAATATCTGCACGTGCATCAGCCTTAGATCAATGTCTTGTTATCAAATACTATACTACTCTGGACGTATACTTAACAGATGTATCTTCTCTAAAGACGACGCCATAGAACGGTAAGGAGGTATATTGGAGAGGCAATTGCAGGTGGACTAGAAAATAGATACAGTATTCCTCAACAAAGAATCCCGATGACAATGAAACAAATATGTACATAAACTGTAAGACTTAGAGCCCTTTTATAATTCTTAACCGTTAAACTATGATAACGCTTCTTGGTTTTATCAAAATCAACCAACATCTTCCATTCCAGGTTCATCCGAATTCTTTATTGAGGATTACTTTGTACTGAAGAACAAGAAAGGAGAGGCTTATAGGAAAAGTTCATACATAAATAGCTGCATATGTTACAGCAGATTAAACAGTATTCTTAGCATGTTATCGAGCGTGTTTTGCAAGTTAAAGCGCCGGTCGCACGTTTTTATGATAATTGGGCTGATGTCACTGCTGAAGTCAACAGCGATACCAAGAACGCTTATAAAATCTTTGTTATTTATGTGAGACTTTAACTGCCTCTTAGAATTATGGCTCATTTCTCAAATGGCGAATAAATCTTAGCATATTTGGTCTTAAGACGACTCAGTGTAAGAAACCTCTTCAAAAATGAATCCTATCAAACTGTTACATAAGCCTTTTCTGAGATTGTCTGCAAAAAGGGTGATCAAATGACTGACAACCAAACACATTAAATCATCAGACCAGAAAAAATCAACCAAAAGACAGAAGGTCGATAAAAATGTAGAACACTGACGAATGCACTAATTGGTATGAATAAAACAGATTTGCAGAGTTTATCGTAATTTGCAACTAACCTACATTTAGATAAGATAATACGATACATTATACACACAACATTACGCAATATCTCAATGCTTATTAATGTCAGAACATCAAGGTACGAGTAGGTAGTGCATAAAGTCGGCATTCATTTGTGCCTTTGAAAATACGATGCGAACTAAAGTTTGCTGGGTAACAAGTTTATAGCTAAATCGAGTAGATATTCCTTATTAGGTTAAGGTTGTCTAATAATAAGGCTAAATACTGACCAATAGAGCCTTGACTATAAGTCGTTTAACAGTCGAAATATAAAATTAGCTGAAGCCATAAAAATTCAACTCGAAATAATAGCAGATACAGGTTTGAGCGTCAAGGTCGCGACTTTATGACATTTGGATCAATAATTCTGAACTTTGCGATATCAGTTAATTTTTAAGCAAGATCCTCGAACACTGTTAGTAGCAGTTTGGTACATATTATCGATACCAGGTGATTCTTACGAGCAGACTGATACGATTTGTCAATGCAAGGTGATATCTACTTAGAGGAGCTCATTGGTTTAGACAGAAAGGAGATGGCTAAATAGTCTATGAGCACAATCCCCAGCAGACTACAGGCATCGCAACAGCCATATATTATGCACTATTTCATATTTCAAAAGTTTCACGAACTTGTCAGATATTCACAATTCTGAAAATAAAATCGTTAAAATCCTGTAAGAGAAGTTGTTTATTTATTTCAAAGTCATCAAAAGTCGTCGTCAAATGTAAGAATATTTTTTAAAGTAGGGAAAAAGGTAAAAACTTTTATAGTCCTTCAAGATAAAGACCTCAGATCAATGAAACTCTTTGCTTAAAGAGTTCCTTCCTTGAAGGTATCTATAGAAATTTCAAGATGGATTTTACTATGAGTATACGAGCATTTGACATTTTTATTTACATACTTCCGGGGAAAATAAAGCTTACAACCATTAATTATTTAATTATTTATAAATAGAGATGTAGTAATTCATGAATTAACATTTAAATGCTGTTGGTTTCTTTCTAGGATTCAAATGATTATTACCTCTAATTTCGGCGATGTGCGAATCATACTCCGATCTGCTTCTAACATACTCCACACGCGGAGCATTGTGCAGAGTCTGGTGTCTGTACTCCGTGTACCACTCATGTTGCGGAGAGTCCGGCCTCTCCACAAGCTCACTTCGAGATTCAGTAACAGTCCTTTTCACGGTCACACGTTCAAACTTAACGAACCGGACTCCAGCAGTCAAATCGCCCTCTTCGATCTGCTGCTGGAGCTTTTCAAATTCATCTGGCTCGAACTGCCTGAGCCTTGAAAAGGCTGGAGACCCGGACCTTTCAAAGGACCTGGTCGGGGACTCCGTGTCTCTTGTCTTAAGTTTAACCTCGATTTTGGGCGAATCGGGACGCCTTTTGCGCTGTTCGATCCGTCTTTCTATGTCGTCGACGTCAATGGAGGCGTCGACAGTATCGGAGCTGGTTTCGCCTGACCAGACTCGTTCGAAGAAGTTGACTCTATCGCGGAGTCCGCGTTGCGTCGGTGAGTCGCGTCCGTCCGACATCGCGACATGACCTCGCTGCGTGGAGGTTCGCTCGATACTGCTGGTGTAACTTATGTTATGGTGCGAATTCTGCGAAGGCTGGTCGGAGGTCCGCGCCTGCGCTGTGCCCGCCGGCGCTCCACGTGTTATCTGACAGGCCCAGACATCGGCCAGACGTTGATTGCCAGCTTTCCCGAAGCTTTAAAGCTTGATGCAGTTAGGTGCAGTTGCAAAGATATATGCTACATATTTTTTGTATCTTTCCGATTCGTATCTTTAGGAACGTTATCTGCTATTAATGAGACCGAAGTAGGTAGATATCATTTAAGTAAACTTGTGTTTTATGTGATAAGATTCAAAAATAGGTATCAACAACTGAAAGTAAATCGTGCATGAGTATAAAATCGGCATAAATAAAACGTGATATTGGATTGTGTAGAGTCACGGAAGAGTTGTTTTTGCATTTCCGGTTTAAGTTTATTACCGAAATAAAAAGGGTGCCCTGCCCATGCTGATGAGATGTTACGATATAAAATTGTTAAAATGTTATCTCCTTCCATAACCTTTTATAACATTTTATGTTAAGTAAAATATTTCAACTTCTAGCGTTATTATGTCACTTTGAACGACCTTTATAATCTTTATCATTTTACGATTTGTTAAGTCTCATTTGTCTCCAGTACGATTCGTCTATATCAACATCTTCTAGACACTTCTTACTTTATTGAAGATCCCCTATATTAGCAGTCCTATCTTGACCCAGATTAAACCAGGCTTGCCTTCGCTCCATTAGACTTAGGCGATTTCACTCGCTCACGTGATCACGTCATATGATATACAGCCTTTCTTGTACTTGTGCTTTGTTGCAAGCATCGGATATCATGTCGAGGGATATTGATACTCAATTACTGGGTTTATGTAATCCGCGATACGATACACAAGTTTGGATTGACTGAGCACGACACAAGGTTAACAATGAACTGTGCTATGTTATAAATAAGGAAGAAATATCTGTAAAGATAGTCAACTGTTTCATTGTAACTACATACGTTGGTAAAAACGAACGAACATCAAGTGTCATCATGACTTTGCAAACTAAAGAAAAACCTGTTGATTTGTTTACTACTTATTTGAAATTGATTGCTTAAAAAAAAAGATAACACTAAAGGTACAAATTATCTAAAAGGGAAACGCAGAGGGAAACGCAGAATTAAGACGTATCGTAACCACATAACAATAAAACAATAGAACATTGTTACAACGAGTAATACGAAATATCATTCCGTCCCTTTCTATCACACCGAAACTTCCATGTCTTCCGTCACACTCCGCCGAAGGGCCAAAGCCCTCTGTCCTTGACTGGTGCCCTCAATTTGGGAGCTGCGCAACGCGATTTGGCCTAAATTTGCCGCTTCCTACTTCGCCAGACAAAGAGATTTGGTGCATGAGCGAACGTGGAGTTGACACTGCAAAACTGTGCTTGCAGTGTAAGAGAGTAGTACTACTTTACTTTACTACTTTATGTACATGTCGGCGGCCGATCGTAGAATCGGGCACATCATGATGTGCCTCGCCATTTCATGATATGCCCAAGCCATTACTGGGCACATCATGATGTGGCGGGTTTTAACGAAAACATGTCTTTTTAAAAGCATTTTTATTCAGCACTACGTGATGTTGGAAGTAGCGATGGACAGAGCGTTAGGCCTCTTGTTAACGACAACGGGTAACGGTCCGACTTTCATGACGGACGACGGGCCGACGCGCAGTGGTCAATAGGTTAGTGTGGGTGTTTGTTAACGCAACGGACAGCAACGGACAACGGGTACATTCCCGTCACGTTAACAAACACCCATACTGTCCTATTGAACACTGCGCGTCGGCCCGTCGCGTCGGTCGTCGTCGTCCGTAATCAAAATCGGACAGTTGTCCGTTGTCGTTAACAAGAGGCCCCGCCAGATTGCAAACCAAGCGATGGAAATATAAACCGTAAATATCCGAATGTTTCAGTTGTTTGTATTCAACCAAGACATTCAAGTGTTTTGGACTGCATAAAAGCATATCTCTCTATCTACATCTAATTGAAAGTATACTTACTTATTATGTTACCGACAAAATATTACTTACCCATAAATATTAAATAAGCTTCATGTCTTTACTACTGAACTCAATTTACAGCCCTTTGATGGCATCGTTGCATTGGAAATAATATTATCGCCCATCACATCCTTCTTACAAGCTCTAGTCAATTTACTTACAGGCATTGCCTCTACACAGTCATAGCTTACCAGTAACATCAAAAGACTTAATAAAATGAAAACAAAGTCACTCGGCCGACGACCCAATTGTAAAGTGACCAACCATTTTTAGGATTCCGTACCCAAAGGGTGCCAAACGGGACCCTATGACAAAGCCTTCGCTGTCCGTCCGTCCGTCTTGTCCATTAGAGGGCCCTTCAGCACGAACCGTAATAGCAAGAAAGTTGAAATTTTCACAGAATGTGTATATTTAATGGAATGCATTAATATTAACTATTATTGTTAATATTTATTAATGTTTATAGAATTTGTACAGCGCATTGGATGAGTCTGTAATGTTGTAAAATTTAATTTGAACAATAAATAAATAATCTGTCGCCGGTCCACCAACAAATACTGAAATACAGAAAATTATGAAAATAATATATATTTTTTTTTTTTTTTTTTGGTACGATTGGTGCGGAACCCTCTGTGTGAGAGTCCTATTTTTATCTCATTTTACAGCTGCTCGATTGAAAAATTTGATTATTCTCATATCCCTTTTAGGTATACCCAAGAAAACCAACAATTTGTATAATACAAGACATCGAGCCTTCTCACACGCATTCCCTAGCCATAGCCACGCGTGGGCGGCAGACGCGCCAGTCTGGATAACTCGACAAACCGGATCCACACATTTATGCGAAGAATCTTCGCCGAAGATACGAAGGCTATAAAATCTCTGCAGGACGGGAAAGACGTTCCGCTTCGACTGAAATATGGGTTGCTTTGCAGTAAGTTTAAGTACCTGATAAGAAGTACCCCGGTAACCGGCAAGCATGTATGAATGAACAGACTTATTAAGTAAGTAATTTAAAATAATCTTGTTGTCGCTTTGGTTCGCTGTAATGGCACACATACTTGTGATAAATAAATAAAATAAATAAATGAATGTTAAGGAAGCGAGAGATGTATGCCAGGACAGGATCTTAGCAAGTAGAAAGATGCCTTGATGAGACCAGAGTGGGAAGTTCGGAGATGCCCGTCTTAAAGACCTCGACGCCAAACGCCACGCTCGAAAGACTTGTCCCAAGGTCTTCCACAACTACACCTACAACACCAACGGACAGTTACAGTGCAACATATGCAGCCGCACGTTCAAAACCAAGTTCGGGTTCGCGAGTCACATCCGAGCACGAGCCAGGAGCTGGCAAGGTGTCGCCGTCGACGGATACGTCGTGGAGGACATCATCATCATTAGCAAGTAGAAGTCTTTAGTCTCTGCCTGCATTTATATGTAACTCTTGTAGTCACGGGATCAGCTTGAAGGTAGTACAAGATGCTTCGGTTGTTAAAGCAGTAATAATAACGACGATCAGGGTTATGGAGCGTTGCGGAAGTAAGCAGTCGATTTTGCTACCTGCGGAGTGTTTCTAAGGGACTGGTCCATGTATTGTGAAAACAAAAGGATATTTTAGAGTTACCTTTTCATAAATCGAGATAAATGTAACCGCAGATGAATAGCCTATTTCCTCAGCTCGTTTTTCCATGCTTGGGACATAGGCCAACCGGTTAGACTAGCAAGGCGGTCTAGAAATCTGAGCGCCCATTGTCCATAGCCCGACTAAGACTGGGACAGACATGTTTGCACGCCTGAGTTACTGTGGAAGATGCATAGAGCAGCCTCTCTAAAAGGAAACTTGGTATATAAGGCCTCGCTGGGCATATAACACTTGTGAATCTTTGAATAAAATATCTACGAGTAAGAGATGTATGCTATGATCGTAGCAAGTAGAGGTACTTAGTCCATGCCTGCCTGCCCCACTTCTGGGAAAAGGCGTGAGCATATAGTATGTACCATAGAGTAAATTATATATTTTATGTACTGCGTGTTATCTTTTACATGTTGTATAGTAGTACCATGATTTTTTATTCAACGCACTCAATAACTCGCCAACAGGTAGTAGTTGGTGCATCAACCAATAAGTGAATATCTGTTTACCGAGCTTTGCTCGGCGGTTGGAGGTACAAACACAATAAAACATTATATTCATATCATCAGACTGCATTGACATCGATTAATATGCTGCTCTGTTTTTGAAAAGCTGCAAACGAGAAGCAAACAGGCATTATGTTTTCCTCATGAGTTTTAATCTTTCAGATTGAATTCTGTGCATAACACTCACGAGGAAAACAAAGTGCCTGTTTGCCCTAACTCTTTATTAATCTGTGCTGTTTGCTTATAGTAGCAAGCAAGAAGGTTGAAAAGCATAATTCGACCTTATATGAACGAAAACTTTTTGTGTGAATTTTCCGAAGACGCGCCAAAAAGTGTCACGTGACGTGATCTGACTGAAGTCGCAATGAGTTAACTTACTTTTTGATTGTCATTGGAATTTATGCCTTATTTTCATTGTATTAAAGTGAAATTGGCAATCCTATTGCGCGGCAATGAGAAAAGCATGAAACTTCGGAAATAACCATTCAGTTATGATTATGAGACCTAGCTCGATCGATTTTTTACTCCCAAAAACCCACATATTACAAATTTCATAGAAACCTACAGTGCCATTTTCTAGAACACAAAACATATATCGTTACATAAAAAAATTCCTCGTATAACCAACAAATTATAGTATAATTGGGGGATTTACAGAGAACCTGCTGATGCTAACATGAAAACAAGCACGAACAATGAGGTAATCCATACTACATTGTAGTGACCAACAGGGCCGGATTAACCAATGAGCAGAGTACCTATGCAACTGTAAAGGACCCCGTATCATCAGCTGAGGGCCTCGCGTTTGGAGGACAAAAATTTCAAACTTTTACCGAGAAAAAATCGCATAAGTAAAAATATCCAAAGAGATGTCTATAAAATAATCACTCTACTGGTATGAGAGGATGGATTAGCACAAGTGGTCTAGAACAATTTAGATTTTAGATCAACTTAAAAGATTCCTTTTGTCTTGGTAAATGACAACTGAGTCCCTTTAACAAGCAGACCATAGGTTCCGGGCCACCAGCTGGATGTCGTGACATAAATGTAAATCAGAGACTATAGGGTAAGTGGGCCAAGAGATTTGCATTGCCTACGGGCCCCCACATTAGTCCGGGCCTGGTGGCCAATAAAACCTATTGGTGTTACCAACACTTGTAACCCTTACTTATTATAGTACGTGTGAAACGTGCTGATCACAAAAACGGCACAGGCACGTTCCTAACTAGAAACGGGAGAGAAAGGAAGTATTGATTGACTATTTGTTCAATGCTCAGTACAACATAGAACATAAACCTAATGGACACATAAGTTAGTATCAGAAATATTTATAGATTTACGAATGGACATTGAGAAGCTACGCAAATACAGCCTAGGTGATAAATACTTAGTCAGAAACTCAGAACTACTGTTTGAACAGATTTTTTCAGTACCGTAAAACACGTCCTATCCCTATCTCTATAAATTTTGTGTAGATAAATAAAGTTACTGACGTTCTAGTATTCTAGTGGCGCCAGGTATAAATCTAAGAATTCGTAGACCAGAATAACGACAGAATATTTAACAGATACTTATCTAAAACACTGCCCTGAGTGTTATGGCTTAAAGTTATGTTAGCATGTGAATGTAGCACTACTTAACCCACGAGTCTCTTCATAAAAGTCTTATTAAAATTCCTTCTTGCTTCGTTTCGCTAAAGAGGCCATACTATGTACGGCGGCGGCGCCATTTTCCATTTGCTGCGCAATGTAGTGTAACACGAGCGAGAAAACGCCTGTGGCAGTTAAATAGCAATTTAAAGTACTTACTACACGCATTCTTTGCCACTTATTTGCTTGGTAGAAGGCTATGTTATTTATGTGTGGTCTGTGGTGTCATGTCATGTTTAAGTGTCTAGGTATACAGGTTTTTTCAGAAATCAAGACCATATAAGCTACATACAATACGTGAGCATTACCATATGATTTAATATCATTGACACGGTTGCTTGTGTAAAACGTACAGGATGTATGTTTAACCACAGGGTGCTCATCCCATACAAATTAGAATTTATAACCCTTCGTAAAAAAGAGAAGGCGTGAGGAGTAAATTAAGATTTGTACTTTAAACGCCATGGTTTCAGTTTACATACTTCTAGGTGGCGCTAATCTTAGAATAAATTCTATACATATATCTTAGCGCCATCTCGTGGTATTTGCAATTTTTCGATGGTGCTGCACCAAGCGATAATAGCCTCGAACTAAAGAAGTTTCCGTAGCATCTCAGTTTACGCCGGTGTCATATTTTGTTCTAGGTGGTCTATCTGTATTAGTATAATGTTATATATCTGTGGTTTAACGGAAGAAATACTACTGTAACTCTACCTCCGAATGAATGAATGACTACTATGAATTTGATCATGATTTAGTAAGAAACTAATATTATCAAAAACTAAAAGAAGCCCCCGCCGAGAAGCACAAGCCTTTACCCGGATACGAATAAGATTGAGCTTTACTCCACCACTGCCTTAGTACGGATTGATGGAGGGGCTTTTACGACTACTTACTATTACTACTACAAACAGTATCGGGCCATAACCTAAACGTAACTCACATTAAAATGGTTCAAAACGAGGAGTTTGAACTGAAGCATCATTCTGTTGTATCCTGTATACTGCACTTTATGCAACTGATGACATCAGTGAGTGCAACACTCAAGGAGAACCAGTCTATAACATGTGTATAAGGTTGCTGGAGACGGGATGACCTGCATTTATTTATATGAGCAAGATTATAAATATAAATGATGATGGAAAACTTAATCCTAAATGGTGTAACTATTACTGAATTAAGGAAACAAATAGATATACTTCCAGTTTCCGAATTCATCTCTTAACCGTGAAGGTGATTCCCGAAGCCCGAGGTCAATGTCCCTGCCCATGAGAGCACCATTACCGAAATAAATACCAAACGGAAGCCGAGGTGACACCAGCAGAATGCGGTCACCGCGATGATTGACATGGGCCTCGTTGAATTGTGAAGTTTACATTTAGAGAATTGTTTGGTGAACGTGGATGGAGTATAAGGGGACGTTGAATGTGATATGAAAAATGTAGAGGAAAAGAGATGTGAAGATGAGAATGAGATCGAGGAGATACTAGGTTAGGTGAAAGAATAGTCTTGCTAGAGACAAGCTCGTAATACAAGCGTCTTTCTGTTATTATTAGTCTTTATTATACGTATTCAATAAAATAGAATATACATCTCGGTAAAACAGAATCCCGGGATTATGTAAACAGCGACTGGATTAGAAAGTTACATTTGCTAGCAAAGAATTAAGGAACATTTTACACGGGAAACTACAATTCAATATTATAGTAGGCAGACCTATAGTGATTTTTGTATTTTTCATATTAACTCGTGCAAATGCACATGGTAAGCATAATATTTTGGTGCGGAACTGATGATGAGACCACACATGGCCACCAGAACTGCTCAATACTAGGTACAAATACAATCTACTATGCGTGGCTGACGGGCAACGCATAGCCTAAACCGGTGGACCTAGAGCCATGAAACTTTGTACAGAGGTTCCTTAGTAGCGTGGGGTAGCACTGAGATGGGGTTTGACAAAATTAAGTCCCCAAGGGGGGGGGGGGGTGATAAGGGGTTACAGTTTGTATTAAACTCAATCTAATCAAATAGGGTTTGTGGAAGTCGGTTTTTTCTAAAGTTTACTTTTTGTTTCAATTATGCTTATCATAATATAGATTAAGATATTTTTTAATTAAGTTTTTACTTTGACACCCTGAAAGACGATTTTTTTAAATAGCCTATAGGGTGTCCCACTGCTGTGCAAAGGCCTGACCGGCATCTCACCGGTTCGAGCCCACACATCTCTAGTCGAAGCTTTGTCGGTCCATCCTGGTAGGAACTTATTCAGGTCATCCCTCCATCTCCTTCTCGGCCTTCCCCTACGCCGTAGTCCATCTGTATGCATCCATTCAGTGGCTGATTTCGCCCATTTGTCAGGATGCATTCGACAGACATGTCCAGACCAGAGAGACAATTACTTATAAGGAAGTTCCGCATATACCATCATGTCATACCAGTTCATTTTGTTTTGTGTAAAATACAAGTACTTATTAGGCAGTTAGTAGATTTCATAAACGCTTGATGTTTCTATATCAAGCATCAAAAGACCTATAGAATTTCTTCATGTTTCCGACAAATCAAACTAATTAAGACGTAAAAGACTGTGAATCAACAAGATTTATAGGAGAACGATGAGTTCTCCAGCGCCAGTAAGAAAGGAATTTGATGCGGAAGGACAAAAATAGAGACGACTGCTTTCCAACGGGGTTCGATGCCAAGACGTCTCATCGTTTTGTTGACAATGCAGTTCTGCTTCTACACTAGACTGTTTTGATTTGATGAGTGTGGTTTTGCCAATGCGATGCTGACAATAAGCTTAAACATGATTTTATCTCCAGAAGAGACCTAATATTTACACCCAACTATTATTGTTTTCGGCAGAAGAATCTCTACATGGGACCTTTTGAAATGGATATTCGGGTAAGTAATAGAGTCTTGGCTGGTCTAATTGAGAATCAAATAAACTAAACTGAAAAAAATAAAGTAGAAAATGCATTTGATTAATTTCAAGAATTTCTATAAAATAAAACAACGAATGCTGGCAAACATAAAAAGAATTACGACATCTTCAGATTTATGATTCAGGCATTATAAAAGTCTCCTTCTCCCACGCAGGTATAAGAGATTTTTCAGAAACTATATCCCCTAGATTGATAGCTGAAATCATAGTTTCCATAAATCATGCAGTTGAGACCGTAACAAAACACATTTCAAATGTCAACAACTATGAATAATCACGCCCGTCGTCTGACCAGAAATAAGATTTCTGTCATGCACTGAAACGTGAGGAGTTGAAATTTAATTTTTGTCGAAATTGATACGAGAAATTTCTGAAACAGGATAGGTTAACCAATGTACAGTACAATAAACGCTAATCCAGTATCTTGCATTCGATGTAAGGGCTCATAGTAGTTCATAATAGAATACACGAATTTGTTACATGAAATAAATCCTTCATCTTCACATTATCTCATCATCGGTCATCTGCACCAGGATTAGGCCCTAATCTTCTTCGTAACAGGCTAACATTGTAACAACAGGACCACGAACGTTAGTGTCGTCATTATCATCATCATACTCAGCATCGACCCACGGTTGGGCATAGTAATCTTCTCTTTAGTGCCAATATTTGATCACAAGAAGTTACGTCGCCTAGTTTTCATAAATTTTTAGCCACATTAGTGATTATTATTGATTGCTAATTGATTACTAATTGCTAATCTCATTGCATAAAGATAAGTAAACTATGGTCAGTATGAAATCTTTGACTTTAACGTTCCTGTCATAATATTATTTTCTGCCTTTTTTCTGCAAGTTCAGTGATTTTAGTTAAGTTGCTTGCTCGTACAAAATGTAAAGAGCTCAGACACTTTAGACTGAAACAGATAACACGATACTATTTATAAAGCGTCGATAAAAATTAATGAGCGTGGACGGGGACCACTTCGAATACTATATATTGAACAATCTATAAATAGCTTCGGCTCATAACTATATTGAGGTTTGAACTCTGAAATTTGACGGAGATTATAAAATTACACAAGAAATTGGTCACCAGGAAGAAGCTTGACAACTATTTCTACATTTTAGCCACTTTAGAAGGAATATAGGAATATATTTTTCTCAAATCGGCACTCACTCGAAAGCTCTTTAGAAATATTGCAACTTAATTTTGAAAGTGGCTTACTAAGATTACTATTAAATCGGCACTCACTCGAAAGCTCTTTAGAAATATTGCAACTTAATTTTGAAAGTGGCTTACTAAGATTACTATTAAATCGGCACTCACTCGAAAGCTCTTTAGAAATATTGCAACTTAATTTTGAAAGTGGCTTACTAAGATTACTATTAAATCGGCACTCACTCGAAAGCTCTTTAGAAATATTGCAACTTAATTTTGAAAGTGGCTTACTAAGATTACTATTAAATCGGCATTCACTCGAAAGCTCTTTAGAAATATTGCAACTTAATTTTGAAAGTGGCTTACTAAGATTACTATTAAATCGGCACTCACTCGAAAGCTCTTTAGAAATATTGCAACTTAATTTTGAAAGTGGCTTACTAAGATTACTATTAAATCGGCACTCACTCGAAAGCTCTTTAGAAATATTGCAACTTAATTTTGAAAGTGGCTTACTAAGATTACTATTAACCCGTGAGGAGGCGCGCTATGAGCATTTTGCTCACACAAAAATGAAATTGAAATTTTTGTAGTGATACCGACGTCATAGCGTCTCGAGCGCTTAGATACCTTCCTAACTCTTCTTCCCCTCCCCCCTGACGCAACTCTCGTGTTCGTTAGTTCCGTTGCCACCACGCAGCGAAGCGCTTGTGACAGCCGTGTACCATTCTGCGGCAATTTGCTCATCACGCGCCCATTTATTTTTCCAATAAAAAAAGTATTATTGTATTTTTCTAAGTATTGTTTCGTTATTTTTGTATTATATTGTTTAATTATTAATTATTTTTTAATTTTTTTGTTATATAACGTTTTTAATGAGACTTTTAAGAAGACTGCCAAAAATTAAGAAATTAATTAAGTTGTTTTGTTATTTGATATAGAAGTTGAATTTATGTTTTGTAGTTTTAATTAAAATACTTATTTTCTTAATTATTAAACCTTGTTTTATTGATATAAATCCATCATAAGCCAATTAGTAATACAACGGTAGATATAATGAGCGTTTAAAGTATTGTGAGCAAAATGCTCCCGCGCGCCTTTCCGTGTTATAAAAATAGACGCGCCTCCTCACGGGTTAAATCGGCATTCACTCGAAAGCTCTTTAGAAATATTGCAACTTAATTTTGAAAGTGGCTTACTAAGATTACTATTAAATCGGCACTCACTCGAAAGCTCTTTAGAAATATTGCAACTTAATTTTGAAAGTGGCTTACTAAGATTACTATTAAATCGGCACTCACTCGAAAGCTCTTTAGAAATATTGCAACTTAATTTTGAACGTGGCTTACTAAGATTACTATTGTGTTACCGATATAAATAGGAGTAAAGTAGGCGAAGTCTTTAGTGCGACTTTTATCTAAAATCGTGCGAGGATTATAATGAGTGAGATCATGAGATTAGGGTAACTGGACGCGGACGAGGCCACAGATAAATTGCCTTTTAAAAATCCAAAGCATGACATAAATATTTCGCTTTATTTTTACGCATTATACTCATTTCATACGGTACTTTGCTGCGACTACAAAAATTAGATAAATGCTAGAACTTAACAGCAATATTCTTATCATTTCTTTCAATTTCTTCTAATTGGACAATTTAGTGGTATTAGTTCTCCAAGCTTCTTCCGATTCTTCGCCAAGAGTATCAGCAATCTTTCGTTATGTAGTATAACTAGTACTTGTAGTTTCTTACGAGAACCGGAAGCTTCAATAATTTCACAGATAAGTAGAGTAAGTTGCTTTTAGCAAGATACGTTCTGAGTTCAGACCAATATTCTTCATTTGCTTACATTCGCAAGTAGGTCAAACCAAACACAGAAATAGACGTATTAAATTAACACAACATGCGACTTGCCATGCACACATCGGACACTCCGGTTCGATTCGACACGAGATTTGATTTTGGTAAGATTATGATTTCAGATTCAGTATTTATTTGCACAAAATCCTGCAAGTCTGCAGCATCAAGGTAATCTACATAAACTACAGCACAAGACTTCTTAAACAGGTTAATATTGATCATGAAACTCATTTCGTCCTTTCTAGCTACATCAAGTCGGATCTTTTATAGGTTGGAGAACATGTTGAACTGAGTTTGTTATTATCAAAAAGTATTCTTAGGCCCAGTTCTCCTATGCTTCTAGATCTTCTAGCAACAAACAAGCTACGCGTGAATCTAAGAATAGAGGAGGCAACTTCTTATCAGACAAATTGGAACCTATAAATCATCAATCAGCCGTACAACACTCACATTAAAATCATCCCATCCAGAAAATAAGATCAGAGATTAGTACGTGTGACGTAGAAGAAGGTGGGCGTCTGACGCAGGCGTTACAGATACAGATGAATATCAAGCTAATATGACGCTGACACGACATTATTAGCATCTGGCAGAAGATTTAGAAGTGATATTTGTGGTAGCTGTATCTCAGATAGTGAGAGGAATCAGATGGCAACGTATCTTTTATAGACTATGCAAATCTCAGGTCGCTCGCTACACAAAAATGAGAAACTACATTTTACGTGTAAAAATCTAAAAATCTATCTACTCCTAATAAAGTCTGATGTCAACATGACATCGAATGGTTAAGCTAGAAAAAATAATTACTCTAATAACTACTGACGTCGTCGTTCTAGAAAAGAAAACACTGCACATATGACAATGCAATGCAACAGAGACGGATTGAAAAAATATATATAGTAGGTAAAAATTACAGAGATTACAATGCAATGCATAGAGATGGCTGAAAAAATAAAGCAGCTATCTAAAATACGAAATACTTTTAGAACAAGCTGTAAGCTAGGCACATTTACAAGTCTAAGCACTAAATGGTATTATAGGAAAACTGTCTGGCTGGCTAAAAGCCAGGAGAAGGGTGGCAGATAGGACAAATGCAGGAATACAAAACGCCGGCGCTTGTCTGTTTGCCAGGTGAAGCTCTCTGTAAATCTGTCAGGTGCTGTCAGAGTACCAAAGAAAATGGAATTCTATGAGTGCGGAGAACTTTATTTATGTAGAGTAATTGGTAAAGATTAAACACTAAAGAGGAAATACGTTATCTGGAATCTTAAAGACGAGAATAAAACTTTCAACCAAAGGTGGAGACAGTTTTTTTTTTCGAAAATTAACAAATGGCACATTGAACAACAAAAAATACACAAAACTGCACTGAGAACTAGGAATCTGAGCATTTTACCAATTATTACAGCAGTAGTATAAAGAGGTCGAGGTCATCGACTCACAACAGCACCATTTCTAAGAAACCCAATTAAGCTGTCAATATGCAACGACGGACGGCCTAATATTTTGAGTTTGTGGCCTGTGTTTTTGGTCCTACGCCAAGATGATTAATTTCGTGGGCAGTTCTCGATGCTCCACGGATGCATATGTCAGTCAAACGACAACATTCTAGGTCGGTAATACGATATAACTGGCCCATTCTGTAGTTTGCAAATCATTTCAAATAGCAGCACTACTGCACTGCACTTGCACTTTCGTAGGTGTGTTGATGTTGTTAAAATGGCAACCAATGCCAAGATTCTTTGAGTTCTAAAATTATTGACCGAGCGAGCGAAGCGTCTCCGTTTCAGGTTTGGGCAAAAATGCTTTCGTATGTCCGGTTGTTCTCCTCTACAGGTCGCATTTATGAACCGATTCTCGTGAAATTTTGTGAGCAGGTTGGAAAAATAAATAGAATTTTTTACTCGAGCCAGTTTTTAGATTTTTTTCAAAATGGCGGAGATATGGGTTTTTAAAATGTTAAAAAATCGCTACAACCCAAACGGCTCGATGGATATTAACAAATGAGGTGTCGTTGGATTCGTAAAGACCATGAGAGTGAAACAGACTATATAATTTTAGTATAAAGTCAATAGGTTGTATTAAAGATCGCGAAATGTAGTTTACAAAGTTATTGGTGCGGCTACTTTCATACTGTATGTACGTAACCAGGTACATTCATAAGTTTGTATGTGTTATTGAAAGAAAATTATTTGGGTTATTTTTTTTTGTGTGTTAGCAGTTCAGCTTTCCCACCGACATACTCGCGAGGTCTACAGCTCACAGAGCCACTAGTCCAAGATTCTTCGAGTTCTAAAATTATGATTATGGTATGGATATTGTATTAAAAAATAATAAATCAAGTTTTAAGTGAATTGTCAAACCTATTATTTCTTACGTGAAGATCTAAGTATAAATGTAATCGATGGAACCCTATAATTGGCTAACATTTTTGTAATGATAAATGCTGTTGGCTTCCTGAATAAATAAATAAATAACTATTTATTATTTTAGTTAGTTATTGAATATTTGGTTAAAAGCATTATAGGTAGGTAGGTATTAGCAGCGTGATATGCTAAAATATTAATCTTAACTCTAATAGTTATACGACGTGTAGACACTTCCTGGGGCCTAATTCTGAGCATTTCACTTATATTTCATTACTATTTAATTACTATTCCATTGCAAACACCCAATCAAGGAGGATAATAATTTAGGAGAATACCAAATGACGCCATTTTGGGTGTTTGCAATGGAATAGTAATGAAATAGTAATGAAATTCTCAGAGCAGCATTAGGCCCCTGGTGATGTGTCCGGCTATTTAAGCGACATAAAACCTATCTGCTGATCTCCCAAAGTCATCCGTCTTCTATTGGACGCATCTAAATTAAAAAACAATTCGCGAGATAGAGTCGTAGGTGTGACGAACGGAGCGATTAGTCGCCGACTCGCAGATCGTCCAAAATAAACAATGCTGTATGACTGTATGTCGTGTGCGTGCGTGTAGAAGTTGTAACACAGTCTACTGGCAACAACGTTCTGAGATCATACACACCTTGTGCCAGATTTGGAAGAGCATATTGTCATGTGACGTTTGTTTTTCGAGAATGTTGTGTAATTTTACTTTGCAATCGAATAGCGGTTAACCGGTTGGCGCGAGCCATTTTTTTTATTTTTTTTGTAAAAAAAAAAATACTTTAAAATTAGTTTGACAGTGGGTACCAACGTCAAAAATTAGACATTCATTGACGTCTTGGTACCCACTGTCAAAATAATTTTAATGTCATTTTTTTTTAATAATTTTAATGTCAATATTGTTCCAAGGACTCTTTTGTCCTTACGCTACCCAGCGTGTCAAGGGGATGCCCATTGCTGATGCAATAACAGTAATCTTGATTTAACACGAACTGACATAAAGCCAAGTAGTTTTTGTTTGGTATCCTATTAAATATGTTCGTATAAATTCATTCAAAGTGACAAAGCAAACGTATGCCCTAGAAAACAAGCCAACATATTTTTTTTTAAACAATAATGACGCTTCGGATCTATAGGCGCTTTCAATGTTTCTACGATAGCCTCACGAACAGAGTAATGAATCAACCCCCTTTTCCTTCTGGTTGCACATTATAGTAACTGGAAAACCCAACGCCATCCACTATGAAATCGAACGACATTGGGGCCAATTCTCTAGGTTATGGTTACACTGACTAAAATTACTTGAGCTAATATGTCAAGTAATTTTAGTGAGTGTAACCTAGAGAGCCCCATTGTCACATCTGCCTGATCCCGCTCGATTCTGATCACGCGTGGTTTGTTTGTATTTTAGAAAAGATACTTATATTCGTATCAGCGTGCATATCGCCTATTGCTTTCGGTCACGCGACGCGATGTTAGGGCAATTTGGGGAGCTGGGATAATATTTTACGAGTAACGAGGCAGGTAAACAATCCGGAAAGGGGATGTTACTGTTTGATCAATGCCTTCAGTGACATTTCAGGAATGGTGGCCGAAAGGGGGAGGTACAAAACCATAACGGTGTAACACGCAATATGGCACAAACTGTGGCGAGGGAAGGTAAATGATTTTCGGCAATCAATTCAAAACTCAAAGACAAACGTAATTTAACAGAACGAATTTATTTAATTAGGTACTTCAACCGTTTGATGACTTGGCGATGCACCATTGAAAGCGACAATTAAATTTAATGAATTACAACAACAATCAGATGTGGTGGACAATAATTGCATTCACACTTTAACAGACAGACATAATGAACGGTTTTAAACAGTGATAAGTACAATTGAATTTACAACTATCACTAAAATCATTCGTGTCTGTCAAAGGAACTGTAAAAGTTAGAGACATGGGAGGTTTCAAAAGCAATATCTGATCAAAGTGTAACCTACAAACCTACCAGATACAGATATATTCAATGTTCCCTTTGTTAATGCCCTCAAGCACTTGAGCAGAGCAAACCCATAAAAGAATCATTCAGATGTGTAGATTAATATTTATTTTACTGTCTTGTTGCGATTCAATGAAAATACGAAAATAGTGAAAGTAATATTGAAATTGAAATACGAACAGTAGATATAAATAAAGCAACTGAATTCCAAAACATTTTGACGAAATTAACTTGCAAAAGCAATAAAGGTAGTTGGCAAAAGTGTTTCACAACATGGAATGGAATTGCTTCATCACAAACATTAATCTTAGAATTACGTGAACGATTTAAAAATACACTGCTGAAGTTTCAAACTCATACGTAAGATTTCGTTTATAACTTTGCTACGATTCAGTGCATAACACGAAAATACTTTTCATATGAAACCACCTAAGGTCCAGGGTTCACAACCACAACCAATTTTTGGTGAGCGATTCGCACAAATTCGCAAGCGATAGTAGACAAATGAGAGTTGACTTTAAACCTATAGTGCGAGTATGCAGAGCTGACAATACAATATTTTTTATCACATCTATTCGAAAAGAGCTACTTTAGTCCCGGCAAACAGGGACTAAAGTAACTCTTTTAGTCCCTAGGGACTAAAAGTAACTTTTTAATATCGGCGCGGGGGGCGGGGCTCCCGGCGCACAGTTTGTACTAAAGTTTTTTTTAATTTGTTAATTTGGGGACGGGGCTCGCGGGCGGGAGGCAGGGGGCGCGGGCGGCGCGCTATCCGGGCTGTTTGTGCTGAAGTATTATTTTATTTGCGAAGTCGACGGCACACACTAACTATCCCAATTCCCAACATATTATTCGCGACTGATAGTAGAGACTGATATCGAAACACGAACCAAATAATGAAAAGTTGAATTAGAAAACTGCGCCAAATCTTAATTCCTTTGTGTATTTCAATTTCGTAAGCGGTTATTAGTTACTGTATTCATAACTACTTCTTTTCTCATAGAGAGTGATGAAAAAGTGTCCACCTCAGGAGTAAAAACTATTTTTGGCTCGAGTGATGTACTTTGAAAGCCTCGCTCCCTCAGGATTCTACTTATGGGTCCCTCAATACACCCAACTCTAGACTCAAAATTCAAAAAACACTCCCGCCCTAAAAATAGTTCTTTACTCCCTGAGTAAACAACCTACTATTAGGTATGGCAATTACAACTTACTTATTTTGTTACGTTGCATGCATTTGAAATCAAACTTAAATAACCATATAAATTAACTTTTCCTACTCAATCAAAATCAAGCTTAAATTCCACATACTGAATACCTATATTGATACCCAAATAAGAAAGAGCGGGGCTTCCTGGTACAGGTATTTCTTACTTAAAAGGAAGCTCCAATCAACTTAAATTTAAATTTAAAATTAAGTTTGTTATTGAAATAAAGCTTTTGTAATTTGTATTTGGTTGCAGCCATGGAGTAGGTAAGGAAATAAACACAGAGTTTCATCTAAAGTTGTAGCAACTCTACCACTCGACACCTAGAGCTCTCGAAATGGTGATCGTGTATTCTAATGTCCCGTGCACAGTATGTGAGGTGACTCACCTTGCAGCAGCTGTATCGTCAGCTGGTACTCGGCCAGCTTCTCGTCCACGTAGCCCTCCTGGCTCTGGCTCGCGATGATCTCCGCCGTGGAGGGGCCCCGCTCCTCGTCCTCATCGTAGACGGTCGGTCGCGGCGGCGGCGGCGGCTCCAGCGGAACCCCCGCGTAGTCGTACTCTCGGATCGGCTCGTACGGAGACGAGTAGTAGTACTCCGGCGACTGCCCTAGCGTCGGCGACATAGGATAGGGGGAGATGGAGAAATGGGAGCTGGGGGTCGGGGAGTGGGGGCGGAAGCCGTGCGGCGAGTGCAGCGGGCGGAAGGGGCGGGGGGAGGGCGCGGGGGACACCAGCGCGGGGGAGTGCCGGGGGCCGGAGATGAGGGGCGGGGGCGAGCGCGCCCAGGGGGAGGGCGCCCGGTAGTGCAGGGGGGAGGGAGGCGCCGGCGCCCGCGCGCGCCCGCGGCCCGGCGGCGGCTGCGACATGGCGAGTTGTACGAGTCAACCCGGTGTCACGCAGCCGGATGCATCGCTGCAACAACGTAAGGACTCGTTGATTGAGATGACGACCTCTGCGACGTAATACTCTTCTCACTATGCAATCTGTCTCGCGATTTGTTGCTGCAACTTGTTGCATGCAATCTGCAACCTGCCTACTCGCAATGCAATCTCGATGCAATCGATTGCATGCAACCTGCAGCCTACCTACTCACGATGCAATCTCGATGCAATCGATTCCATGCAACCTGCAATCTGTTGCAAGGCAACAAATTGCAGCAACAAATCGCGAGATAGATTGCATCGTGAGTAGGTAGGTTGCAGATTGCATGCAACAATTTGCAGCAGCAACAGATTGCAAATCAGGCCATTTCGCGCCGCGACCACGGAAGGCGGCCGACACAAGAGAGCGGCGCGAAATTAAATTAAATTAAATTATTTATTTTTTCCGTGTTACAAAAACAACTTAAATAAACTAGTTAATTACATCAGGGAACTTAAAATGTAAAAGCCGTTGGAAAGTAACACTAGGTGAAATAGCACCTATACAAAGCCAGGGGCCTAATGCTGCTCTGAGAATTTCACTTATATTTCATTACTATTTCATTACTATTCCATTGCAAACACCCAAAATGGCGTCATTTGGTATTCTCCTAAATTATTATCCTCCTTATCCTCCTTGATTGGGTGTTTGCAATGGAATAGTAATGAAATAGTAATGAAATATAAGTGAAATTCTCAGAGCAGCATTAGGGCCCTGGGCAAGTGCCTGTCGCGTTCTCGTGTCGCGGTTTCTGATCCGGGGTCTCCTGTCGCGGTCGCGACGAAAGCCACTTCGGTTGAATTTTTGCCACTCAAGCGAGAGGGTTCGAATCCCGGTGAGGATAAAAAATAATAACCGGCCAAGTGCGAGTAGAACTCGCGCACCAAGGGTTCCGATCACACTTGGAGAGCGTAACACGTGTAATTAATTAGGTTTCCACATACAAAACTAAAGTGTGATGTCATCCATGTAAACCAAATTGAATATTTATTCAGAAAGACAGAAATTTGCAGTTTTCAGATTTTTCCCTTTACTTGTATACTACTATAAGTAAGACCTACCTTCATTCCAATAAATAAATAAATAATAAGTTCCACGCGAGTTCTTACAAATTCAGCAAAATTATGATATAATATCGCGGTATCTTTTGATTGCGTGGACCTAGAAATTTAATTTTTTTACAGCTTCAAGGGACTATGGACCTGAGTAATCGATATCAATTTCAACGTGACACCTCCACCCGTTCCTGAGAAAAGGGGTGGTGACGGACGGACGGACGGACGGACGGACGGACGGACGGACGGACGGACAGACAGACAACAAAGTGATCCTATAAGAGTTCATTTTTTCTTTTTAAGGATCGGAACCCTAAAAAAGCATCCCTGGGGTCTCAGATTAGTAAAGTCGTTCTTTCCGCTTATTCCATTCCGTTATTATACCCGTCCCCCGATCATCTGTTTTTTTCTTCCTGTTTAAATTAGCATCTCAATGCTTGAGCACTTATCCAGCAGTTTCTTTAGTCAATGATTTACAAATGAGGTGAAAATCTTTAACTCTCTCTGTATCCGTTCATCTATCTGTGTTATTTTTTCGTCAGGAAGGATGACGAACGAGTATTTAAAAACTTGACTACTATTGATTCAAGGAAGTTCTCCTTTGAACATCACACCGGCGTTAGATTAAAGGGTACATCTGTCTGTTAATAAATCTATCAGCAATTCGACACGTGCCGCTAACGGCTAATGTGTTTACCCAATGGTGCTCAAACTAACAATGCTCAAAAAAGTGCGGCGGTGGGCTAGCCCCCCGCAACGCGCAGTGGTATATTGATCTGGCTAAACTTGAGCACATCTGTGCCTTTGCCAACCCATATCGGAAATGGCGTGACGCTATATGAATTTAAGCTATAAGCTATAAACTCGCCTTTGTACATGTTTTTTTCCATTATTAAGTGTCTGTATTCTGTTTTTGTGCAATAAAGTACAAAGTATGTAAGTATGTATGTATTTGTTATGTAAGTTTGTTGCTCCCGCCTCCCAGTTTCAAATTACAAAAAGTACAGTGCGACATAAAAGAGTAAAAATTAAATGATGGCAACATTTACAGACTACTGCGTGTTTTCTACAAAGCCATATTTGTTTTGTCAATCAAACCACGCAATAGTGTTTTAATATGTCATTTATGTTGCCATTATTTATTTTTTACTCTTTTTGTCGCACTGTAGCATTATTCTGCATCTGGGCAACTTCTATCATCAATATCACCGTCCATTTCAAACTGCAACCTCAGATTGACGTTTGACCATGAACTTGATTATTAGCTGAATTTGAATCGGCATAGTCTCTCGTAACCCCCATATAAAAATGCCTTTATTTTTCTGTACAATTTGTCTATACATAACTGCTTTAATGATTCATTAAGGCTGGATTTTACCAACAAAAAGTTATACGGAGAATAACTATCCCGGGGATAACTTGTAACTGTTTCATAGACACCAGTGACACCTAGATCAGATCAGCTCATTTTGAACTGTCATTTGTCATACAAGTTATCCTCCGTATAACTTTTTGTTGGTAAAATCCGCAGGCTTAGACAACGATTTTGTAGGTAAATTCAAATATGGAATCGGATTAATGGTACATTAATGCCCGGTATCCTGGGCGCTCTGTCTGATTCATTATTTTAAACTAATTTAACCAAATTGGAATCGGCTTAATGATTCATTAAATACGGCCGTCTAAGGATGCCTATCTGTCGGAGTATTGAAGAAGCACTTGATAATGAAGACGGGCTAAATTAAACAGATGCGTCTATTCTTGGGGCATTTGGACGTGGCCTGGATCCGTTGACCCGGAGTAAGGTTAGCAGGTCCGATCCATTTAAAAGATGTCTTCATTCCTCTAGATATCAAATAGAACTAGTCGTTTTCGCCTTTCTCTACATTGGACCACGGTGGGAGGCGACGAAACGACCTCAGTTTGATTGTTAGATCTCATAGAAACAAATGGATACGTGCATTGTATTAGGTTAGATTAGAGGTACTAAAGACGTACTCGTAATTGCTAAGTATCGACACAAATGTACTTTCTTTATTTTCAACCGACTTCAAAAAAAGGAGGAGGTTCTCAATTCGAACCGTATGTTTTTTTTTTTTTTTTTTTCTATGTTTGTTACGCGATTGCTCCGCCAATTATGAACCGATTTGAACAAATCTTTTTTCGGCGTATAGGTAATATCTCAAGGGTGGTCCCATTGACACCAGGTCAGGATCTGATGATGGGATCCTGGAGAAATCGAGAGAACTCTTCAAATATTATAGGCAGACCTATAGTGATTTTTGTGTTTTTCATAATAACTCGTGCAAATGCACATGGTAAGCATAATATTGTGATGCGGAACTGCTGATGAAGACCACATATGGCCACCAGATCTGCTCAATACTAGGTACAAATACAATGCGTGGCTGACGGGCAGGCAACGCATAGCCTAAACCGGTGGACCTAGAGCCATGAAACTTTGTACAGGGGTTCCTTAGTCGCCTGGGGTAGCACTGATATAGCATTTGACAAAATTAATTCCCCAAGGGAGGGGGGGATAAGGGGTTACAGTTAGTATTAAACTCAATCTAATCAAATAGGGTTTGTGGAAGTCGGTTTTTTCTAAAGTTTACTTTTTGTTTCAATTATGGTTGCTAAAGCTAAAACTTATGTAAGTACTGGAGTAAGCATAAGTGGCGAATTTAGGAGAGTGATAGCTTACACTTATCTATCACAACAAACGGGAATATTTACAATTGAATCACCGGATTAAAGTGGGTACAGTTGTGCCTCTGCCACCCCATAGTGTGCGCGATGCGTGACGCTTTGTTATATTATGTCTATTTACACTAAATTACAGACAAATAAATGGAGAAAAGAGATATACAAACTCTAATCGACATCAACACAAAAATGAAAGACAAGAAAAACGGAACTGATCAGTATAATTTCAAATATGAAAACTCAAACCCAAATGGAAAACAGAAATCTGATTCCCACAAATGCACTTTAAGTGAGAAACATTGTCAGTGTTATGTTAAGTGTGTCAGAACCTTGAGTCATATGCCAAAATATATTTTTAACGTGAAAATAGAGAAGCATCTGTTTGTTGTTCATCATTCAGACATATATATATTTTTTCATAATTTCTTTAATGTTTACTAACTGTTTCAAATTATTCATTCTGTTAACGACTGACTTCTACGAAATTGATTAAGTAAAAGTTTTAACACCCCAGCCCCCCTAGACAAGATGCAGAACGCTATTATCGTTCGCACGAAACGCTAAGAATATGTATACGATTTGACAGTTCGTCCCGTTACGCTAGCGTCACCAAATGTCAATCGCATACATTTTGAGTTTCCGTTTCTATTCGTTTTCGTAGCGTTATTAACTTTGTCTAGACGAATTGCATTTAAGGTTAAGAATGTTACCAGCAATTATGAAAAAGAGAAATAAAACTTGTTGGATACATATGCAATGCAAGCACTAGATAGAGCAGACATGAAAGCAAATAATTATTAATTGCGGACAAATTTTCATAACTTTCATTAACTTTAATATAATTTAATTAACCTTGATGTCTACACGCCTGTTGCACTGTATTATATTTTGAAAAACATAACTGTTAAATTGATAACTTTGGATGAATGCCAACGTCAGATCCGTTTAGAAAAGATTTTCAGCATCGACAATGTTTTAGTGATTTATTGCGTTTAAGAGAAAAGGGAAAACCTGAACTATTAAAGAAGTTTTGTTAAAATTTGTACGCACAATATTTTAAGAAAATAATAATAACTTGGAATTTAAATGAGAGCCAAATTCTTCAGTGACCAATCAAACAAATATAACTCAAAAAGTAAAACGGGCACCGAAGGAGATGCCAATCGGTAGATTATAAAATCAAACATCGACGTAGGCGTCGTGTAGGAATCAAATGAGTAGCGATAAGTAACAAGATGAAACTACCAATGAAAATAGAACTAACACGGAAACCCATTGCCACTTCAGCGGGTTCAAACAATAATACCGGACCAACCGTTGGAACGGATACCGACGATGTAAGGTTTATGAATGGCTCAGAAGCATAAATCGAACAGGCCGACCAAGTGCAAACTCGTTACACAACTTTTCATTCATGATTCCCTGAAATCTTCGAAGGTGTTTGGCTAGGCCGAAATTTTTTCGGGTGCCAACTGTGCGCATAGGTCACAATGTAGTTCTGGATGGTGCTATCAACATTTGAAGTACAAAATGAGATCATGAGACGCTTCTACTCAAAACGACCATTCATCATCGATCCGAATTTTGGCGGCTAGTTTTTGTGGCTAAATCTGTCGATTGTATCAGCAGCTGCAGCGCAAGCGCCTAATATTAGACTATCGTCAAGTCTAGACAACTCCAGCTACCGTACCTCTATCACTTTCTAGCAAAATCTAATTCCAGGGTTCGTTCTGTTAGGCAGTCATTTAACATTTCACCCTTTACAAACTTTCATATAATTGGAGTGTTTCATGCTTTTATATTAGTAACACAGAATACATACATCACCCAAAGTGATGTTCTTATTCGACGATGTAGTTTTGATGTGATGAAACTTGGAGGAATATTAGTCTGAGTGATGAAATGATTACTCTTTGTACGTATTAAATGAACAAGCGTATTACATTTAAAACATATAACAATTGCATTTAATGTTAAGTATCATCACAAATGCAGAGTGTGTAGTTGGAAGACAATCTCTGGCAGATATCCACGCATAAGTGCAACTGTCCAACCACAACAATTTAGGAGTTCACCGGCCCCAACATCGTCAACGCACGTTACATCAGTCTACACATTATTAACACAACAATAGTAAACTGCAAGAATTACACGAGATTTCTTGGAATCTCTTAACGCTTTTCTTGGAAACTCATCAGCCAATAGCTGATATTCAGAGGCAAGTCTGAGATCGAACTTAAACTCTGCTAGACAAAATAGGTCAAAAGTTATGATCAGCCAAATATTGAGTCTTTTAAGCTGGATTCGACCAAAAAAGTTATCCAGAGAATAACTATCCCGGGGATAACTTCTAACTTTTTCATAGACACCAGTCACACCTAGGTCAGATCACCTCACCTAGGTGTCACTGGTGTCTATGAAAAAGTTAGGAAGAGCTAAAGAGATACATAGATCTCTAATTTGTCACTCAATTATCAAGACCATAGGACGATTGATTTGGAATCTCTATCAGGGCGACCCAATTTTTAATGCGAGTCATGAACGAATGCGTAAGTATTTTGATTTGGCGAAATACCAGAATTTCCGGAGTCTGGCTGGCTGCATGGAACTTTAGCTGTAGGAAATCCATAGAAAAACTCGCAAAAGAGCTCGTAATCAAAGTTGAATTACATCAAAGAGGTAGCAAAGACTGAGTAATCTTAACGAACAATATTGAAGATGAACTTAGAAAACTATAAGTTTGGCTGTAAACATGCCTAAAATATCTCTGCTTTAGCGGCGAAATATGCTATGATAATAATGGATATTTTGGTTGGAACTTTGTACAACGTCTTGGATTATTTCTGTAATGTTGTTCAATTTTAATTTTATAATAAATAAATAAATAAATAAATAAATAAATAAAAGGATGTAAATTTAAACATTTACAAATGCTTTGTTTACTTTACTAGTCCATAATTTATCCTGGATTTAGAAGGAGAAAGCGTACGTGCTCTTAGCAACGTACGATAACAGAAACCTGAGCTAAACATATCCGTGTTTACTGGAAACACAGTCGAGTCGTCGAGAGTTGACAGTTCTATTAGGACGATCTACTGAAGCACATTAGGTTTGCACTTTGTAAGTACTATGCTGTGTTTACTATTCGAATAGGTACCATTCAGTTAATTGTATACATGCTTAAACATCTATTGTCTCACAATCGTAGCAACTACTCGGTAGGTGATACTTTTCAGAATGGACGTCGAATTCCTCATACTTAATTATCAAACTCAGCCCACATCGACCCACTGCACTGCAACGGCCTTTTCTCAATAAGTTCATCGATTTCCAGTGGTAAATGCAAGTCCAATTTTTAAGAAACTACGGCAAAAGTACCACTTAGAGAGTGCCAGATGTAATCAGAGAAAGGAAGATGAAAATTGGAAACTACATTCATTTATAATTTGTAGCTTGTCCTGGGTATTAGTCATGCGGAAGTCAGCGGAAGTTTCATAAAATTATTCCTGGTTTATTCCTAGCAAACCAAAACGTGCATGTAAGAGAGATCAAATGTGAAGCAATCCATAAATATTTATGTCAGTCTCCATTTCAAATTGAAAACACAATTTCAAACATTTTAGGGAATAGAAAATAGATGTCGAAATCTCCAACAAACACGTTTTCAATTTTAGTGGAGTGGATTCTTTTATGGGAGTGTGATACCTAACGAAGCAACAGACCTACCAGAAAGGATGTTCAAAAACTATGTCAAAAACGGTATATTAAAGAAGTCTTATTACAGTGTAAAAGAATATTTAGATGACAAAACTGCGTGGTCTTTACCATCTCGGCGCACAGAAATCCAAAGAGGGGCGATGGACTGAGTCAGTACGTCTCTCTTCGGTGTATTTCCTTAGACTTAAGTAGAAATACATAAAATTGTATTTTGTAAGGCCCTCACATATTTTAAAAGAGGTACGGGGGAGTTTCTTGCCCTTCTTTGCTCCATCCCTAAGCCCACAACTTCCGAACGGGCGGTAGTATACAAAAATATTAATATTATATTGACGTTGACTAAGCAATCTGTATGATTTTATGGTCATAAAAAAATGACTTTGACTTTGAGTGATATCGAGGGTATTCTGGCAGAACCGGATAAGTGCATTTTTTTCAAAAAATTAGTTAAGTACACAGGCATACCTCGTTTTTTTTCTATTTTTTTCTAGCAAAACCGTTTAACTGCACAAGCAACAACAACGGATTTATTGTCTGTGTAGAGCAGTTATCTGACACTATTTGCTTAATCCATACAAGGAAAAAGTTATAAAATGGCTTATGACGATGCTTAAATAATTAAGTGCAGTGATAACAAAATAAACGCATTTACTCTCTTTACCCTTAGAAATATCTATTCATAATGTAAATTTACATTTACAGGTAAACCAATACATTGGACTTTATCCGGTTCTCGCTGTTGAAATAAAACCAATTCTTAGATTTGTTGACAGGCAAAACAGAATAAGTGCCTGATAATGTTGCAATAGCAAAATCAAATATGTGCGTGTTATCTAAGTGAATATGTTATCTAAGAACCTATTCAAATATTAAATTATGTAATATTTTGTAATTTAAATCCCTAAAAAAGAAAAAGTTTGCGTCAAGGTAGTGCAGTTATTCTGTTTTACCTGAAATACAGAAATCTGCTGTAAATCTCTGAGATACCTACCTATGGATACCTGGTATACTACTTACTATTATTCATACTATATTTGACGAGATTGTGTCAAATTTATTGAAAAAATCTTGTATTTAACACGTCAAAATACAGAATTGTTAAAACTTATCCGTTTTTACCTGTACATATTTTTGTGAATGACTGATTTATAAAAACATATAAGTAGTAGGTATTTAATTTTTATTATAAGCAATTAATACACAAGACACAAAATAATATTATTATATCGAGGCAAACTCCAGAAAACCTAAACAGAGAAAATCACAAATTTTCGTCCTCTTCATCAACATCTTCAGCGATATTTTTGACTGTCTTCAAACTTTTGAACCAAGGTTCCAGTTCCTCCGGTATTAAGTCCTTTTTTATTAGGTTAACAGGTCCTTTTTCTTTGACTCTGTGATAGGCAATGATTCTAAATAGATCCTTTTCAATTCTTTTGGAAATTCATTACATTCCTTTTGTTTTGTTCATGTAGTTCTGGTCTTCTTAACATCTCTGCTAGCAACGTCTATGTAATTAAAATTTTCACTCATGTCATAGTTGAAGATTTTTTTTTCTCCTTTTACGAATCTCAGTCGTTTTATTTTAAGCCATTGCACCTTGTTTCCTTCGTTGTCCTTATCTTTGTTATTTATTATCTTAGAAGCCAGATCTTTCAAGTCATAAAACTCATGATACTTGAACTCTTTTGTTTTGTATGGCTCCTTCTTAATTTTCTTGACAATCTTATTATTTTTATTACATATATTTTTCTGCGCCTTGCACGTTGGCATATTGTAATCCAGTCTTGCTTGGAATATACCGAGGTTTCTTTCTTTTGTGTTTCAATAGCGCTGTGCATAGAATCTGCCTCCATGTATGTATGTCCTGATTCCAGAAACTTTTGCTCAATCATTTTCAGATTTTCAATTTTGTGAACAGCCCACAAAAGCAAAGCAGCCACATATTGATTTCTATTCTGACCTGAGCAAGTATCAGAAAAAAAAAACTGATTGTCAAGAAAATTAAGAAGGAGCCATACAAAACAAAAGAGTTCAAGTATCATGAGTTTTATTACTTGAAAGATCTGGCTTCTAAGATAATAAATAACAAGGATAAGGACAACGAAGGAAACGAGGTGCAATGGCTTAAAATAAAACGACTGAGATTCGTAAAAGGAGAAAAAAAATATTCTTCAACTATGACATGAGTGAAAATTTTAATTACATAGACGTTGCTAGCAGAGATGTTAAGAAGACCAGAACTACACGAACAAAACAAAAGGAATGTAATGAATTTCCAAAAGAATTGAAAAGGATCTATTTAGAATCATTGCCTATCACAGAGGCAAAGAAAAAGGACCTGTTAGACCTAATAAAAAAGGACTTAATACCGGAGGAACTGGAACCTGGTTCAAAAGTTTGAAGACAGTCAAAAATATCGCTGTAGATGTTGATGAAGAGGACGAAAATTTGTGATTTTCTCTGTTTAGGTTTTCTGGAGTTTGCCTCGATATAATAATATTGTTTTGTGTCTTGTGTATTAATTGCTTATAATAAAAATTAAATACCTACTACTTATATGTTTTTATAAATCAGTCATTCACAAAAATATTTACAGGTAAAAACGGATAAGTTTTAACAATTCTGTATTTTGACGTGTTAAATACAAGATTTTTTCAATAAATTTGACACAAACTCGTCAAATATAGTATGAACAATAGTAAGTAGTATACCAGGTATCAATAGGTAGGTTTCTCAGAGATTTACAGCAGATTTCTGTATTTCAGGTAAAACAGAATAACTGCACTACCTTGACGCAATCTTTTTCTTTTTTAGGGATTTAAATTACAAAATATTACATAATTTAATATTTGAATAGGTTCTTAGATAACATATTCATACTACAAGTTAAGTTTTATGAAGATAATATGCTTTACCTTTACACTATGATTTCTCAAAACTTAAATTGCGTTTATCTCCGTTTGTCATATTGTGCACATAGCCGGTTCTGCCAGAATACCCTCGATATGTCTGTATTGTGGCTCACATGCCAGGCGGTCAACTTTCCAAGAACACTGTCTAGATAATGTGGTTTTCCAAAGGAGAACTTCCAAAAAACTGTCATCCATCAAGGTTTCACTACACATGCTTCCCGCTAATAACGTTAGACACATCATGTGCAAAAATAGGATGAAGCCTGAGAACAGGTCAGACATAATCGATAGAACAGACTCCGTCGCGTCTGTACCTATATTGCATGTAAAGTCCGCAACCGGCGGCGGCATAACCTCAACACACAGTAGCGCATTGCGGAAAAACTTGGAATATTGTTAAAAGTACGTTCTATACATACAGGGGGAATAGCGTAGATTACAGTACAGTCAGGAAGATTGAAAATTCCTTCAAAACCAAGAAATGTAAATAAATGTAAGGAATGCAAGAAAGGTCATCTACCGCAAGCGGAAATGCCTCCTGGAGGAATATACGATATTGTTACACTGGAAATAAGCGGAAAATTTCTTCTGGAGCAAGAAGCGGACATATTGAAACTCAATACTCGATTCCAGCGCGTGCGGTAATCCGCTGCCGCCCTATCCGCGCTCAAGCGGTAACACCCGTAAAGATAAAACTATTGAAAACCATTACCGTAAACTTCTACGAACGCTTAAGGGAACACCACACACTTTCACTGTAACCACGTTTTTTGTTATCACTACTAAAATGCACCGTTACTGTTGCGTTAGATTAATTTTGATGGTTTGGTGTTATAAGTTTGGTATTGCCGTTTCTGGTGTGCCCTTACCAAGTTTGTGAGCGTTCGAAATCGCGCGGTTCGCGATGCTTTTAGGAATTCCTGTCGGCAGTCGGCGGTGAACTGAGGGCGGGCGGGAAGACTCGGGCGCGATCGGGCGCACTCGGCTCCCGTCACTACCTTTAAATTTAGAATTTGGCTCTCTCCCGGGTTTTATATAGAAGTGAGTACATCGCGTATAAACCGTATCTGAGATGCGGTCGACGTCTGCGTATATTTAGGTATTACGATTTTTCAGATGATTGGAGGTGTTCTAACCACTACTTAGGTGCACCCTTCAAAATTATTAAAATGCTTTCCTATTGTCTAACTAAAGAACTTATACTTGATGCTAATTTTAACCTTTTCTTGAGGATTCCTTGACCGCACTGATCCAAACCCAGTAGTCCACGTCCCTGATATACTTTCAGATCTCAGGGTAAGTCAAATTATCAACTCAGGGCCTCTGGTCTTGATGAATGAAGCATGTTTGTCTGTCCACGCCAAAAGCAACCCACACAGAGTTAGTGCCGTCGGCACTTACAGCTATGTTGTAGAAGCTTTAAAAAATATCCTGTAAAGTGCACGCCTGTCGCCGGATTGGAAAACATGAATTATTCTAGATGTGGGTTGGCCTATCATATCGGCGCTACATTAGGCCCTATTTATATCCTGCTATAATGTTATAAAAGTAGAGTTATAATCAGCATGCTCTAATAAGATGGGCGGCAGAAGCTACTGTATTTGGCAACATTACATGCTAGCAAGTCTGAAAAAGAGTACACGAACATTCCTGTTACCTACGGGGGCGGCGTAGTCCAACCCTGAAATTTTACACAGCATAGAAGGCCAAATCGACCAAAAGGACCTGATACGAAATTTAACATGGCAAGTCAGTTAAACAGGGTGTAGTCATATTTTAAGGGGTTGTTAGGGAGACTATTCTGAGCATCTTTTACTATGACACCGATTTGATCAGAGCAACTTTATTTTTCATTGCGCCATACATTTTGGTCCGGGCGGTCAGCTGATTTGTATAGAGAAGTGAAAATTAAAGTTGTTCTGATCAAATCGGTTTAATAGTAAAAGATGCTCAAAATGATGTCCCTAACAACCCCCTAAAATATGACTACACCTTACTGTTACACCCTGAATAATCACTGCTCGCTATGTTATATTGTTGCAAGTTGCAACAACTTAATCTAGAGCTCAGACCCTACCCTAGGCGACTGTCCACTTAGACAATCAAACAGTCCAAGTCGATCTCCTTTAGGCCGGCACTGTCTGAATGCGGGGTGACAAAAATAAAGTTTCGCCCAAGAACAGTGCTTTCACCAGAACTATATCCAATTGACTGCGCCTGCGGGGGAATGCGGCTCGCCAAACGTTTGTTATATTCAACAAACTTTCGCATACGCAACCTATGTACGATGACGGGCCGCCAGTTTCGCAGCGGCTGAGCAATCACAGCTCTCTTACCTCGTCCCCCGCCGCCCGTAAATTGGTGAGTTGTGTTTCAAAGGAAAATGTATCTATGCGCTTTCCACTGGATAAGTGCTCCCTGGCTTTCACATATGAACAGCTTTGCAACGATCTTTTGCCTTGCGCTGACAGCTGGAACTAACGTTTTTTGACAGGTTCGTAGCATTAAGATGCGTGGAAGTGGCGCCCGCCTGTAAACTCACACGCCAAAAGATCTTTGTAGGCATCAAGTCGCGCGACTGCGGCGCTGCAAGCGAACTCCTTCACGTTAGTGGACGAGCTACGATAAAATAACCGGCCAAGTGCGAGTCGGACTCGCGCACGAAGGGTTCCGTGCCATTATCTATAAAAAACCGCAAAAAAAAATGTTTAGGAGCCCCCCCTAAATATTAATTTAATTTTAATTTAATTATTTATTTTTTAAGTAAATAATATACTCAATATATGTATTGTGAACATTTTAAGCGTCTACCTGCTACCATTATCAATATCGAGCAAAAATGAGCAAAAAAGTCACGTTTGTTGTATGGGAGCCCCCCTTAATATTAAATTTCTTTTGATTTTTAGTATTTGTTGTTATAGCGGTAACAGAAATACATCATCTGTGAAAATTTCAACTGTCTAGCTACCACGGTTCATGATATACAGCCTGGTGACAGACGGACGGACGGACAGACGGACAGCGAAGTCTCAGTAATAGGGTCCCGTTTGGCACCCTTCGGGTACGGAACCCTAAAAAAGCCGACAATTGATGTATGGGATAGCCATTTGGCACATTGGGTAGTGTGGGTAAAAACAATCATTTTGAGCGGTAAGTTCTCCAAAATATTCCCATGGGGCCCATGGGGGGCAGTAATGACTTAATGACCATCAATTTTTTGTATGGGGAATTTAATTTTTTCAGAAACCTATCGTGTGTGGTATCAAATGGAAGGGCAGAGAGCATCTATCCTGTTCATCGATTTGCGGCTTTCTAGCAATCTGATTTATACAGCGTCCACTCAATACATACAGCGTCTGCAGAGTGACAGTCGTGGAGGTGTCGCTAGCGTCACAACGGTAGCTCTTATCGCGCGCAGCATAAGGGCGACAATCGAAAAATAAGAAAATCGGTCAAGTGCGGGTCAGAATCGCACACGAATACCATCGTACAACAAAACTTAAGTACCTGCTCAAAACAATAAAAGAAAAAGAAATTTAAAAAAGATTATGCCCTCAGATGATTTTGAACTCACGCCGTACGCCTACAACATACCGGCTGAGCTGCCACAACGATGTGGGTTGACGCGAAATATATACCATCATATTGAAATGCGTCAAGTCTCTTGTATGGCGACACCCTTTAATTTGTAATATCTCTCGTATTTCAGTATTTGTTGTTGTTGCGGCAACAGATCTACACATTCTGTGAAAATTTTACTTTCTAGCTATTACGGTTCGTGCTCTAGGACCTGCTGACGGACGAACGGACGGACGGACAGACGGAAAGCGGAGCCTTAGTGATAGGGTCCCGTTTGGCACCCTTCGGGTACGGTACCCTAGAAACGGTGTATCGGTTACGGTGTGGCGTTAACTACAGCCCCGGGGCTGTCGGGCTGCAGCCGCGCTACCTAAAAATGCATGGAAACCCAACCGCGCTACTGCCGCGCGATCAGAAGCGCTGCAGTCGCGCGACTAAACGCTTAAATATGTGGAAGCTCTCTAAGAAGAGTTTCTCCCTGAAATCCATTTTCTTCTGATTTTTAATAGGTACATTGATATTCGAAAAAATCTCATGAGTATTCCGAATGCCAATGAAAATCATGAAAGTCTAATAAATAATGGATACATGACAGATTACACAAACACGAACTCTCAGAGAAAACATAGGTACAAGGGCAAACTGTTATCCCCACCAAAAGACACTAGATCAAACATTTTCCCTTAGGAAGTGGCAGAGGCAGAGTTGTGAACATGTTTAATTGTTTAACTAACCAGTATTTTAATAGTACAAGATAGGAGTTTTATTTAACAAAAGAGTGTCACAAGTGATGATAATGTGGACAAGGTGACAAGATGATTATGATGATGATAGTGTCCATGATTAGTTGTTTAGTTGATACGGGGGCTTTAGTGGCATTATGAATGAATGAATGAATTTCTTTATTTCCATTAAAAATTCACATTTTGGTTAAGCCCTGGATCCCACACTAGGATTCCCTGTATCGTGGGGTCTAGTCTCTTCCAGACAGATTATGTCAGGCAATTTAACAACCAGTACAAAAATAACTTCTAATTCATGTGTGAACTTGGGTTGACAATGCTAAGAAGCAGTGGCATGATTCTCGCGCATTCGACTTACGATATCTACACCTATATCGAGTGATTTTGTAGGGGAATCTGTCGATATAGGTCTCGATATCCGCATATTGAAGGCGCGAGAATCATGCCACAGATTATCACAGACATATTAAGAGCTTATTACATTACGCTGTCGGCAGGGCACGATTTGTATAGACATCTCACTCATAATGGAACGACTAGAAAGAGACAGTGAGACAGACAGGGCCCTGCCGACAAAATTGGCTATTTAGTTCCGTTCTAAAAAAAGTAAGGCATCGATGCCGTCTTAAGACGGCGTCGGGTCAATAGGGTATTTTTGTTGCCATGATAAAACGGCAACGGGTCCACGAGGGGTAGTCTAATAGGCCCACTGGTACAATCTAGTTTCATTATTTTAAAGGATTATTATTTTAGTAACTTGCCTGTTCATCCATCTCTCTCAAGTGTGAACACAGTGTATCACGAATAGATGTGACCTTGCAACCTGTAACATACAAGTGTGTTTTCCATTAAACTTGGCATTTAAGCCAAATGTGTAAGTTCACACCAAGTTTCTTGGGCTCTGGGCATCCACCTCTCACTCTAGCAGCTCCACTTTACTTGCCTGTATTATTGAGTTGGTATACTTCATTGACTTTTACTTATAAGTAACTACCTGAAACTTTGTGCAGGGACTCATCAGTAAATCTTTGGTTAGGAGATCCCTAGACGATCAATAATTAAATTGCACAAATATTTTATATATTTGCGCAATTTAATTGATTGAAATTGATTGATTGGGCTGTAATAAATTGCACAATTCAAAATATTGCGCAATTTACCTTTAAAGCTGCGTTTGGTGATATGACATGCATAAGGGTCCACTATTTTGCTTACGTGCGAAGTATTTTGGAACACGCCAGCGTTGTTTGGTGCCCACAATACACACAAAGATCGATTGGAGGGTATTCAGAGAAAATTTATCCGTTATTTGGACTATTGAACTAAACGTAAAGACTGCGACTACCTTTCTTCCTGCAAACATCATCATGTGATATAGTATCTGGAAAACCTTAGCATTATAGTATCATCCTATAGACCTATAAGCCTACTGCCGGTGCTGTCCAAAGTATTTGAGAAGATAATATCGCGCTGATTGAACGACTGTATGAAAAGCAACAAAATAATTCCAGATCACCAGTTCGGCTTCAGAAGTCACCACTTGACAATAGAGCAGGTACATAGAGTATGTGAAAAAATACGTACTGCGCTGGAAGAAAAGGAATACTGTTCTGGAGTATTTTTAGACGTACAGCAAGCATTCGATAAGGTCTGGCATGAAGGACTACTATTCAAGCTGAAGAACCTACTACCGCATAATATGTTCCTTCTTCTAAAGTCCTACATAGAAAGTTGGATATTTTATGTCAAAATAAATGACTCTACATCGAAATTATCGGAAATCAAAGCCGGAGTACCACAAGGATCGGTTCTGGGGCCTACTCTATACCTGATCTATACCTCAGATGTGCCAGAATCGAAAACTGTGATGACAGCTACTTTCGCAGACGACACTGCTGTGTTGACTTCTAGCAAGAATCCAGAGGCAGCTTCAAACACCCTACAAAAGCAACTAGATAAAGTGCATAGCTGGATGAATAAGTGGAGAATTAAAGCTAGTGCTAGCAAATCCAACCACATCACCTTCACATTGAGGAAAGGCGATTGCCCAACAGTAAAACTTGGTGAAGATGTTCTGCCACATAAGACGGTTGTAAAGTACCTTGGTTTCCACTTAGACAGGCGACAAACTTGGAGAGAGCACATTCAGAAGAAACGAGATGAACTGAACCACAGAAGTTGGTCCCTCCAGTGGCTCATGGGTCGGCAGTCTCGGCTGTCACTTAAAAATAAATTGCTCATCTACAAAACAATACTAAAGCCAGTCTGGACCTATGGAATACAGCTGTGGGGGAAAGCAAGTTCCTCCAATGTGGAAATCCTTCAAAGACATCAGAACCACATCCTCAAAACCATTGTTAATGCACCATGGTTCACCAGAAACGATGAAGTACACGAGTACCTACGGATGCCAACTGTCAAAGAAGAAGTTAATCACATGACTAAAACCTATGAGGGAAGGATTAACCGCCACCAAAACGAGCTTGCCTCAGCACTGGGCGCTCCCCCAACTATAAGACGGCTGAAGAGGAAGCATGTATGGGACGCTGTCTAACCCACACTTATTAGGCAACTTCATAAACTTAAATTTCTTTTGAGGTTGTAACCTCAAAAACTAAATTAACACATTGTTTGTGCTTATTTTTTCATTATATATTTTTAAATTTTTAACCTACTAAGCAAATGTCTTAGTTCCTAAACTTATATTTGTATGTTGGTGGACATCTGTTAATGGCCTGCTTCACTGTACTGTTTCATATGTTATATTTATACTGTAATGTGCTGTTTATGTCCCAAATAAAAATAAAATAAAATAAATAAAAATAATAATTGAAACAAAAAGTAAACTTTAGAAAAAACCGACTTCCACAAACCCTATTTGATTAGATTGAGTTTAATACTAACTGTAACCCCTTATCCCCCCCTCCCTTGGGGCATTAATTTTGTCAAATGCTATATCAGTGCTACCCCACGCGACTAAGGAACCCCTGTACAAAGTTTCATGGCTCTAGGTCCACCGGTTTAGGCTATGCGTTGCCTGCCCGTCAGCCACGCATTGTATTTGTACCTAGTATTGAGCAGATCTGGTGGCCATATGTGGTCTTCATCAGCAGTTCCGCATCACAGTATTATGCTTACCATGTGCATTTGCACGAGTTATTATGAAAAACACAAAAATCACTATAGGTGTGCCTATAATATTTGAAGAGTTCTCTCGATTTCTCCAGGATCCCATCATCAGATCCTGACCTGGTGTCAATGGGACCACCCTTGAGGTATTACCTATACGCCGAAAAAAGATTTGTTCAAATCGGTTCATAATTGGCGGAGCAATCGCGTAACAAACATAGAAAAAAAAAAAAAAACATACGGGTCGAATTGAGAACCTCCTCCTTTTTTTGAAGTCGGTTGAAAATAAATAAATAAGGGCTCTACTCACGTTGCAATCTGTCTCGCGATTTGTTGCTGCAACTTGTATTTCTCTCTCTCTCTGTCTATCTTCCTGTGCTGTCCTTCTCTAGCGGTTGCAAGGCAATCTGCCTTCTATGAGTTGCAGCGACAGATTGCAAGCCAGGTTACATTGTGAGTAGATAGAGCCCCTAACTTACTTACCTCTCTATTCATTTTACAAATAATTTAACACACCCCTACGCTAGAGGACAGAAGAGTCCTTGACTTTGACAGTGGGTACCAAGACGTCAATTAATGTCTATAGCAAGGGGATGAGAGGATGAGATGAGAACTTGATTTCCCCTAATTTTAATATCATTTTTGTTTCCTTTTCGACCAGGAGAATGACAAGCTCTAGTCCGAAAACTTTCTGCTCAACTTTTGACACGAGTTTTCCGGACCTATTTATTAGTTTTGTTTGTAGTGCCTTTATTTTTGGGGGCGCGCATTTTATTGTTAAATAGGCACGAAGTTTCTTTATTCTGCAGATTCTACATTCAAAACGAGTTCAAAGAGATACCTAACTTACCAAAACCGTAGTCCGTTCCGGTCGTCTTTCGTGTTGTTTTCGGTAGGGCGTATTGAAGGAAATCTGGATTGGAAGGATCCACGACTCAGATGTTCAATAGTGTAACTCGCTCGAGCATCATTTTTCACTTAATTACCCTTTATTCTAAGCCCTATGCTATGCATACACAGGAACAACACTATACAGCAGTTACAGCCAGAAACAGAAGTTCAACAGAGTTCAACTTTGTTTTCGTTTGTGCCGCCTTTGTTTTTTTTTTTTTTCCTGTCTTCTTCCTTATGGAAAGGCAAAGGCAATTAAAGCCGTACAGCCATGTCTTCAGTTCTTTGTTCAATGTTTTGAGGTTTCATAAGCACTTCATAAGGCCGAAGCCAAGTCTTATGTTTTTTGTTTCGTAAGGCCGAAGCCAAGTCTTCTGTTATTTTGTCTCATAAGGCCGAAGCCAAATCTTTCTTGTTTTTGTTTTGGCCGAAGCCAAGTCTTTTGTATTTTTGTTTAGGCCGAGAAGCCGAGTCTAATTTGAGGAGTCATATCCGTGTAATATATCTCAGTCCGTGTATTGCTTCTTGTCCGATAGGTACATATTTCTACCACTTATTTTATAATTCTTCGACGGTGTTTCGTACGAACTCAAATAAAGGTATGTATGTTTCTTCAAATTCTAGTAGGTGCTGAGTAGAGCGCGGGATGCACTCAGCCTTCTTGAAGATATTTATTAGCTTGTCCATTAGCAAAAGGCGTTGAATGCTAAAGGACGCACACCTGAATATAATGTGATCTAGGGTCTGGTCTTCTGCACTGCAACTATCACATACAGGGGAATCAATCATCCTCATCCTGTAAAGATGGGCATTAAATCGACAGTGTCCCAGTCTTAAGCGGTTGATAATTGTATAAAATCGTCTGTTGATGAATTTTCCTTTTGAAAACCATGGTATCTTATCTATAGATGTCCCATTTATGCCTGCATACCATTGCCCTTTCTGAACTACCGTCGTTGAGTGGTCCCAAAACTTCTGCCAATCCATCTTCATATTGTCTTTTAATTTTCTAACAAGATCCGTAAACGGTAGGGCATCACCACTGACACTGACATTGACAGATGACGGAAGAGAGGTTATTGTTCTTGCGAGGAAGTCGGCATTTTCGTTTCCAATTATGCCCTTGTGTGCCGGAATCCACATGAAAACTACTGCTTTGTTTTTCAAATGTAAATTGTGCCATAAACTCTTGATATTATATATGATATAGTTGGTTGCTGTATCTAGTCTGTGATTTTGTAGGGCCATCAGAACACTCATGCTGTCGCTTGCCACAAGCCAGTGGTTTGATTCGACCTGATGTTGGATGATATATTGTAAAGCTGACAATATAGCAAGGGCTTCAGCGGTAAATGGGTCATTCTTCTTTTAAACCTACAATAAGGTGTCTCCACCAGTTAGTGAAAAAAATAGCAAGAAAATTACCATTATTTTCTTCTTAATTCCACTTCAACATGCACTGTACTATACACCCAACGGCTGTGCACAATTAAATAATATATGTATTTAATAATTTCATTATAAAAAGTACGTTACAGAGTCGTAAAACCGCGTGACAGAAGTGTAATTCATACAAATCATAGTTGTCTCCCGCGACCTCGGCCTGCGTTTAATCCATAATATTACGAAAATTTTAAATGATGACACAAAATGTAAAAATATCTTTTAACTCCTAAGTATATTACCTATCATGTAATAGCGACCAATGATTTTTGTCACTTCTTATAAAATATTTAAAAAATCACAAATACTTGTCTCCTACTACATGATGTTTTATTTCGTAAATTCTGTCACGGGGTTGTTCTTTGAAATACGCGTTTGCGCTTCTGGTCTTTGTCGCTTACGATTGGAGATTTAGGCCTCCTTCCCCCCTTGCTATGATTTCCCCTCTGAGATCCAGAGACAGCGCATCAGTCGCCCGAAAGCTGTGATAGGAGGTGCGTGTGTTTATTGGGCAACCACTTCGTCACGTAAGTAATTGATTCAAAATATAATAATTATAGTAATTTTTTGTTCTCTGCTCATACGTAATAAGAAATATTTTATTGCCAACGTGTAAATTATATATTTTATGATACCTATAAATGTTTATCGACTTTGCAACAATTTTTTACCCCTCCGTCACATGACAACTCTGTCACAAGTTTTTTGTGACGGAGTGGTAAAGTACGTGACGGAGGGGTAAAATAAACGATATATTCATATTCTATTTTTGCTGAATCCGAGAAATACTGAAATAGATACTAGTTATTATGGTAATTATTACTACGGTAAGTGTTAAAAATATTTTTCTATCTTGTATGTTTAAGTACTTCTTTACTTATTTTATATTTTCAGGTACCATCATGGCGAAAAAGAAGACATTAACGCCAGCAGAAAGACAGCGGCGTTGTCGGGAGAAACGAAAAAATGATCCCGACAAGATAGCCGAAGTAAAGCGTAAAGATAGAGAAAGGTACCATGATCGTAAGAAGCTTGTGGCTGACTTGAGCGTCCGAGAACATAGATTGAAGAAGCGAAAATGGCAAGAGGCAAAAGGCGAAAATGGCAATGAGATGTATTGTGTAGTTGTTTTTCATCCCAAATAAATAAAATAAAAAAATAAAATAAAGAGGGAAATAAAAAAAGAAAGGAGAACAAAAAGATGCTTGAGGAGGTTCTTTTAAATACGCCGGCTCCATCACCAATACCAGAAACCCCACGAGTGACTCCTTATTCTGCAACACCGACTCCCTCTGAAGTATCTACGCGTAGTTCAAGGGGAAGAAAGAAAGTGAAAAGGGATAGAACAAAGTTATACAGAGATAATATTAAGTTTCACGAAAAAACCAGTTGGAGAAGAAAGTTCGAAAATATAAGAAGAGATTGCACAGAAAAACGAAAAAAGACAACAACAGCAACAAAGATAAAAGCAATAGTCAGAATAAAAAGAAGTACAGCGTTCTTTCAAATGCCATCAAAGAACGATACAAAACTGTCAAAAGTCGGGAAGCAAAACGCCTCATCCAATCGGTACTTCAAACTCGTATCGTAAAAGAGTCCAGAATGCAGATCGAATTGGTAAAATACACAATAGGTGTAGACCGACCTTTAACATACAAGAGCGTTCTACCAAAACATACTGATCTTGTACTGAAGATTCGTCAGTTCTTCTTGCGGGATGATGTAACGAGAGCTACAGCTGGTAAGAAGGAGACTGTCACGCACAAAAAACAGAAAGTACAGAAAAGGTTTTTATTGGACTCCATGAAAAACCTGTACAAAGCCTTCTTGAAAGAAAATAGTGGCCTCAAATGCCACTTCACTAAACAACGGCCATTTTATGTGAAACCACCTACTGTAGATGGAAGGGATACTTGCTTATGTAAGTTACATGCAAATGTGGTTAATACATTACATAAGAATAAAGTTATTGTGCAGAAAGACATGAATGCAATCTTAGAATCACTAGTTTGTTCTGTTGATTCGGCATCTTGTATGAAAGGAGTTTGTTCGGAGTGCAAGAACCGGTGCATGGTTTATGACAAAAGTAACCAAACAGAGATTGTGGACTTGCTACAGTGGATAAGGAAAAGTGAAGTTGTAGAAAAGGCCGGGAAAAAGGTAAAGATTATGAAAAATATACTAGTAACTGAAAAACTTTATAACAAAATAAACGATTCTAAATAATTAAACCTGTTTTATTCCAAAACGCAGCCTGATATCCCCTAAAATAACAACTCTGTCACATAAGTTACCACTCTGTCACAATGTTGTCTCCTGGTAGTTTTTATTTTTTCGTCGTTTATATATTTTGATATGACTAGTGCAACTATGGAAAATTTATACATATAATAGTTGATGATATCGCCGTCTGTGATATTCATATTTATTTGTAAATGATACAAAAAAAAATATTTATAGCAAAAACATACTTTATATAATCTGAAAATGTGACAGAATGGTAAAGGATCATGAATAAAACCTATTTTATAAATACAAATGTATTGCTTTACTATGTATTCCAAAAGTTTACTTTGTTAATTAATGTATCACAAAAGTACAAGATATTTGACGAAGAGTATTCGATAGAATAAAATAAAAGATTTCGTGACGGAGGTGTATTTTTTTTTGTCGAATTCATCTTTCAGGTCCTGAAAATCTTAGAAAAATGTGTAAACTTCTCGGCCGACAACTTTTTCCAATAGAATAGAAATTCCTCTATCAGAAAATATATATTTAATGACTAGGAAGCTTTTTTTTTTTTTTATCGTAATTGAGAAAATGTTATGTAAAATTGTAGGTTTAAAAGAAGAACGACCCAAATATGCTTGCATTACTATCCATTCTTCTACCATGTCCAGCTTTCAAATGGGAATCATAAAATGCTTGACCGACGCTTGTGTCATTTTTCGCTCCGTCTGTGTAGATACATCTATAATCAGGCCATTTCCTGATTTCGTTCATCGTTTCTTGCTTGTTTGTTAGATCCCTGTTTATTATGATCTCCATCTCTGGATATTTACATTCATATAACCCTTGATAACATGGCCAGTGATCAGATTGATGTAGGTTGCCTGATTTAACTATTTGCTTTATTTCAGAAAAGTCATGAAGAATGTATGATTTTGAAGAGAAGAAAGGAGAAGAGCCTATGCTCTTAAGTTTGGCAATCAATGGATGTTTTGACAAAGAGGACATTTTTAATATAAATTTAAATTTCAGAAATTTAAATCTCACTTTAAGTGGGGGCAGATTGCATTCAACTTGCATTGAATTGATAGGAGTTGTTTTGAAAGCACCAGTTACGAGACGTAAGTTATTATTTTGTACCTTTTCTAATTTCTCTAATAATTTAGGTTCAGATGCAAAGCAAAGAAAACCATACTCAAAATGGCTGCGTACTAAAGATTTATATAATGTCAGCAGAATTTTGGGATCAGCTCCCCAATATGTTCTACATAAAGTCTTCAGAATATTGAAGGCCTTACTAGCCCTGCAAACTAGATAATCGACATATTTATTCCAAGATAAGTTACTGGTGAAAATAACACCTAAGAATTTAGCTTCTGTTGCTATAGGTATACAGTTATTATTGTAATACAATTGAAAGTTGTTTCCTAGTTGTTTACCAAAGATTACAATTTTGCTTTTACTTGCACTAATCTCTAGATTCAAAGAGGTAAAATAATTATGGAGTTTGGTTAATGCTTGATTTAATCTTTGTTTTATTTGATTTTGGTTATTATCAGTACAATAGATTACTAAGTCATCAGCATACTGTAGATTAGATACATTGGATCCTAAAATATTATTTATACTATGTATGTAAAGAAGAAATATTAATGGGCTAAGGATGCTGCCTTGACAGGTCCCTTTATATGAAAGTCTTGGGCCAAACAGTTGATTGTTATGTTTAGTATACACTGTTCTTCCATGTAGAAAGCTATAAATCCAATTTACCATTTTTCCAGGTAATCCTACAGATATCAACTCTCTCGACAAGATCTCATGATCTACATTGTTAAATGCTCCAACAACATCAAAGAAAATACAGGCAAGAGACTCATTTTTGTCTAAAGCTTGCTGGATATCAAGCTGAAGATGGCTGATACTTTCACGGGCTGAGAGGCCGCGCCTAAAACCAAATTGATTTGATGGAAGAATATGATATTTCTCTATGAAGAACTCAACACGCTGTTTAATGAGCTGCTCAAAAACTTTTCCCATACAGGATGTTAATGCAATAGGACGGTAAGAATCTGGATCATATTTCCCTTTATTTGGCTTCAGAATAGGAACCAAACAGTCTGTTTTCCACTCTGCTGGAATGTAATTGTGAAACCAAAGATTATTGAAAATATTCAATAAAGTAATTATGCTTTTGTTACTTATTTTTTTTAAAAACTTATATGGGATACCATCTAATCCGAATGCTGTGTCTCTACGTGTTGTAATTGCGGATTTAAGCTCTTCTAGGGAAAAGGGCTGTACTAAAAAAGAATTTGTTTCATTAGAATTATTTGCTATAATATCACTTGGATTTTTGTCTACAAAATCAGGAGTGTATTTTTCTAAAAATTTTGTTACCCAGATATTGTTGCTGCTATCGTTTCGATTGACATAGGTTTTATTGAATTTTTTCATATGGTTCCAGATAACTGTCAGAGGAGTATTACGGCTAAAGGATTCACATAGCTTCAGCCAGCTTGCATCTCTTTCTTTGTTTAATGTAAGTTTTTTACAAGCCTGTAATCTTTTAAAATTTATAAAATTTTCATCAGTTGGATCACTTTTGAAAGTCAAAAAAAGCCTCTTTTGAATCTTCCACTGCTTTAGTACACCTTTCATTCCACCATGGTAGGGCTACTCGTCTCCTACGGTTGGTATTTGTAGTATTATTACTGTTAGAATTAGGCGAGCTAATCTTTTTTTTATTATGGGGAAGAGATTTTTGTATAGCTGAGTGTAGAATAGCACAAAACTGTTCGTATTTGTCACAAGGGCTCATCAAACTATCAATCTGAGAATCTTCTAACATTTTATCAACAATTTGTTGATATAAGTTCCAATTAACTGCATTATAGCTGGGCCATTTAACAATATTAGATCCTGAGGAGTTTGTATTCAAATTTTCTGTCTGACCAATTACAACCTTCATAATTACAGGTAGATGATAACTGCCTAGCGGATCATTGTGAACCAACCAGTCACAAGATAATGCTAAGCTGGGAGATGCAAAGGTCAAGTCTATTGCACTAGGCCGCCACGTGAGCGTGCCTACAGTAGTTATTTCACCAGTGTTAAGCAAGATCAAGCCATTATCATCTGTGACCTCCAGAATATCCCTGCCACGCGGGGAATCTGAATGACAGCCCCAGACTGTATGGTGAGCGTTAAAGTCGCCAGCAAATATCATGGGTTGAGGTATACTTTTAATTAGTGCGTCCAATTTAGCTGTGCTGAAGTTAGGTGTTGGTCTGGTTGGACAATATAAACTAACTATACTGATGTTTTTGTTAAAAATCTCTAATATTACACAAATGTTTTGTAAAGAATCATCAAAAAATGTACTAAGGTTTTTGTATTTTAAGCTATTATGTATGAGTATTGCTACTCCATTATGTTTGTTTCCAGTATCATTTCTTTCAATTGAATAATTTTTTATGTTTAACTTTTTATTAGGTTTAAGCCATGTTTCACTTATTATAGCAACATGTATATTATTAGTTATTAAAAAATGATTAAGGATATGTCTATTAGCTAGTATACTCTGGGCATTCCACTGCATTATGTTTAGATCCATTATTGAGATTGAGTATTAGTTTTCTTGTTGAATGTGTCTATTAATATACTCTTTATACTTTTAGAGCATATGCTGTTGTTTTCTTTGTCTTTTGACTGAGATATTATTTTTACTACTGACTCTACAAGTAAGTTCATAAACTCCGGTGAGTTCATTAGACTTTCAATCATATTGGTTTTTTTTAGGGAAGGGAATGACTTTTCGTCAAATAGCGATGCAAATGAGGCCTTTTGTGTTTTGCTCTTATTCTCATCAATCTTTTTCTTTTTAATGGGACAATCTGATGATATCGCCACATGGTTACCATTACAATGGACACATACAGCATCTTTTGTGTTTTTAGTGCATTCCTTGTAGTGATGATCTTGACCACAAACTGAACACCGTTGTGAATTCTTGCAGTACTTTGCTATATGGCCGTATCTCAAGCATTTGAGGCATTGTGTGACAGGAGGTGTGTATGCGCTTACCTCGAACAGCCATGAGTTTATGTCAACGCTGTCTGGCAGCACAGGACACGCGAAGGTGATGCTCACCGAGGGTGTCGGGATGTACTCGCCGGGACTGTAACCATCTTCTTCTTTTGTGGCTCGCCGCATGAAGCGCCGGACTGAGACTATATCCTTGGAGCAGTTTAGTGACTTGTAAATGACTCTATTAGACATATATTTCGGCACATTTTTTATCACTCCGGTAACTTCTGTGAAGGCAGCCGGAATGGACGCCTTTATTTTGTTGTCTTTCAGGAAAGCCTTGTTATTGATGGCCAAGTTTGCCAAACCCGGCCGCTCAAAGACTGCACCGATCTTGTATCTATTGATTCTTTTGAATCTTTTGATGCCTTTATTGTTCCTCTTCATTATGTTTCCGAGAGTCATCATATCTCTCTCTCCTATGGGGTGAAGAGGATCTTCACTTTCGAGTATGACTAGATATTCAAAGTTTCCCCCATCCTCGGGATACTGCCGCGAATAGTTCTCAACCCGAAAGGGTTTGTACTTGTCCGTGTCCTCGTGGTCCGACTCCATGCTGGAGTCGGAAACAGAGTCCCTATCTAACTCTGTGTCAGCTTTCCGTTTTTTGGGCTTTTTACGGCCCCCCATCACTAGATTCCTATTTTTAAGTTAATTTAACTTTAAATTTTCAAAAATTCCGCCTTTTCGTCAGAAACGTTCCCGCGCTTTTTTTCGTGCCGCCTTTGTTTTATTTACATTTGACAGTTGCCACTTTTTTCTATGTATTTCCAACACATTTTTCAATAGCTACTAAGTCACAGTACTATTTTTTGAGAAATACGGATATAAATTGTTATCTTATGTGAAATTTTTCAGTTGTATGTAGCTGTAATTTAATCTATTTTTGTGCCTAGAAAATGCTGAATCATTGTGTAACCCGCATGTTATCCCAAATTTCCCAATTAGCTTTTCTACTACTTACCTACTTTAGGGTGATACGGCAGCACTGTTGACTCTTTCTGTGTTCCATTGTTGTAAGTAATATCGATTTAGATTAGACACGGAAATTATAACAAATAACCATATTCAATTTACTTTATAATAAAGAGTGATGGTTTTTTTTGTGAGCGTTGAAAATAAGAAGTTAGAGAAGTTTTTTATCTAGCTAAATGTTAGGTATGTACCTAAAAACTCCTAAATAATGGCTTTATTTTTGGCTAGAACAACTGTCGCTGACTGACTCTCGACTGACTGACAGTTGCTGTCAGTGTTGTCATTGATACGACAATTGCCGTAATATAAGGCAATCCACTTTTTTTTTCAGATTATACGATATAATATATGGCAGGTTTTTCACTACCGTATCATGAAATACGGCAATTTAGGCTTTTGTAAAAAATTACAGATAGTGTATAGATTTTCGCTATCGCATCAACACTAGTTGCTTATCAAAGGCGTGTGGACGTAAGTACTATAACTTAATATTCGAACGTGTTATATTTGAATGATATGTGTGATATTTGAATGATTGTAGGATTTTCATAGTACTTGCAAGGGATTCAAAACCTAAAGGATTCGATGACCTCTGTTGCGCAGAGGTTGCGCATCTGCCTACCATGCGATATATCCCAGGTTCATATCTCGACTGGCGACATAAAAAAAACCCCAGGTCTTAAAATTTAAACATTTAATGTTTACATGTTTGTGATGTCGCTGTTTCTGGTTCCCACGACAGGGTATCCTAGTGTGGGGCCAGAAGCAATGCATGTGCCTGTATGTAAATGTTTAATGTTTATTCTTCCATAGACTAGACTCATGATTTGGATGATGCAAGACTCTGGGCTCAAAAAAAAAAATGTTGTTGTGCAGACATAAGGAATGCATCATCTTACAGCCCTAATCAATAATATCTACTTTCACTAAGAAGCCAGCGAAATTGGCCCACGGAAAAAAAAAAATAGGCCCATGAAAATTCCTTATTGACTCCTATGTCGAATTTTTTTGGGGTCATAACAAAAATTAATGACAAGTGCCCAATCTTTAATATAACAATCGTTTTATTCCTGCACAATGGCATTTTTTTTGGAGCCCAACTGACAAGGCAAGATTTGCATTGTCCTTTGGAACAAAGCAAGCAAGTAAAGAAAAATCTTTAAACAGTCAATTTCTGTCAATCTGCAAAAATATGTTACAGTCTGGCTAGTCTAATTTGGACGAGTGCTTTTCTATTTCTATAGCGGCCACTGCTGTTTATATTCTCTTTTGTCATCGTGACATTCAGTCACCGTCAAAGTATTAAAACCGTCATTCTGTAGGATATATATCTCTGGTGGGTTACTATCAACTCTTATAGCAGGGCCTAAACCGGGCAGTTTTGCTTTTTCAATACTAATATGTTATTAATTTGTATTAATAATTGAAACAAAAAATTGGTTGCCTGTAAAATCGGTATACGGGCGAAAGTTTTACGTGACAACGACTTTGAGTGGTAAAATAATTTTAATGTGTACTTATACACGATTACATCACTTTTTATGTCTGTCTCTCTCGCTCTTAGGCGGGCTAACCATGCCCGAGTGGAAGGGACGCGTGCCTCTCACTCGCTCTCATTGTGAGCGCATAACGTGAGCGGAGCGTAACGCAGTTTCTTGAAGTGTCACCCGGCAAACCAATTTATAAGACGTTGTCACGTCAAAAGTAAACTTTAGAAAAAACCGACTTCCACAAACCCTATTTGATTAGATTGAGTTTAATACTAACTGTAACCCCTTATCCCCCCCCCCCCCCCTTTGGGGAATTAATTTTGTCAAATCCTATCTCAGTGCTACCCCACGCGACTAAGGAACCCCTGTACAAAGTTTCATGGCTCTAGGTCCACCGGTTTAGGCTATGCGTTGCCTGCCCGTCAGCCACGCATTGTATTTGTACCTAGTATTGAGCAGATCTGGTGGCCATATGTGGTCTTCATCAGCAGTTCCGCATCACAATATTATGCTATGTGCATTTGCACGAGTTATTATGAAAAACACAAAAATCACTATAGGTCTGCCTATAATATTTGAAGGGTTCTCTCGATTTCTCCAGGATCCCATCATCAGATCCTGACCTTGTGTCAATGGGACCACCCTTGAGGTATTACCTATACGCCCAAAAAAGATTTGTTCAAATCGGTTCATAATTGGCGGAGTTATCGCGTAACAAACATAGGAAAAAAAAAACATACGGGTCGAATTGAGAACCTCCTTCTTTTTTTGAAGTCGGTTGAAAAAGCAGAACTGCCTGGTTTAGTTCCTGCTACAAGAGTTGATAGTAACCCACCTGTAGGTAAACTGACCAGTTACACTGACTGTAGAATGACAAGTTTAATTTTTTTCCGGTAACATATGCGTATATCCGATGACATAAACGGTGTTACAAGCATAAGATTTTTTTTATTTGCCGCGCTTTGCCATGTCCAATTCTTATTAGCAGGGATCGGATCGAAGGTGTGAATTTACCTAAAGTTTGAAGTCGGACATAACAAGTTGCAGTTACAACCACTTGAGTTGAACCGGTTTGAATTTAACCTGTTAAATTTCGGGTTTTTGTCTAACCAGTTACTTTTGACGTGACAACGTCTTATAAATTGCCGGGTGACACTTCAAGAAACTGCGTTACGCTCCGCTCACGTTATGCGCTCACAATGAGAGCGAGTGAGAGGCACGCGTCCCTTCCACTCGGGCATGGTTAGCCCGCCTAAGAGCGAGAGAGACAGACATAATCATCCTTCTTCCTACTATACGAATGAATATTCACATTGTTTGAGTTCGTATGAAATAACCAAGATGTCGCTGTGTGTATTGTACGATTTGTTTAGTTTCGTAGGAATAACCTAGATGGAACTGTCTGTAATTTCTAACTCGCGGTAGTGAGATGTTTTCGTTTTAGTACTTAAGCAATTTGAATTTATGTTTTCGGTGCCTTTATACCAACCCTGGTCCGACAATAAATAGACTACCAAAGGTTTATTCCGTGGTTTTATTGTAAGGTGCCAATAAGGGTCGCAATTCAAATACACATTAAAATTATTTTACCACTCAAAGTCGTTGTCACGTAAAACTTTCGCCCGTATACCGACTTTACAGGCAACCAATTTTTTTTGTTTTTATTAATTTTACATGTTCCTTACATTTGAAACACCGAACTATAAACATTTTCAAACTGCTGATTCCCAAAAAAATCATAACTATTTATTTTTAAATTTTTCGTAAATATGTCTGAGTATTGTACTTTACATCATTCAAGCGAGGTAAATAAAACATTCATAGAGATTGTAATTGAAAGGAGCAGTAATTTTTTCAACTCAACTCAAGTGGTTGTAACTGCTCCGTGTCATGTCCGACTACAAACTTTAGGTAAATTCACACCTCCGATCCCTGCTAATTAGCCAGACTCTAACTACTTGGTTTACTTACATGAATGACATCGTACTTTATTTTTATGTAGAAACCTAAGAACTCCAGTTACAGGTAACAATCTACGAGTACAAGCGTGTTCGGAACTCTTGGTGCGCGAGTGCTAATCACACTTGACCGTTTATTTTAATAAATACGCCAATTTTGAGTTTTTTTTCCATAAATACGGCAATTTGAAACTTTAGATACGGTAACACAGATATGGTCACAGAACACAATGATATGGTTGACTGCCTGACTGGTTGGTTAGTTGCCTTTTTCCCAAGAAAAATTAAGATTTGACCGATTTTATCAAGCAACGTCTATTTTTAGAACATATTGCAGTAACGTCATGTTTTGTTAGTTGTCGCCATCAAACAGCTGTGTGATTTTCAGTGCTGTTTTCCATCTCGTTCCGCCGATATGTATAAGCCTGACATCAATGACTATCAGCTGACTTCAATAATTACTCAATGTTGTGGGGGTTCCGCTGTGGTCTACTCTGGGGTTTACAAGCCGAACTCGCAGAATGTCGCTATCAAGAGATACTTTGTTGACAAGACCAAAGAGAATGATAATTTGGTGCAGGTAAACCTATTTTATTTTTGTAATTTGGACTTGAACCAACAGTGGGAAGTACTTACTGCTACTTACTTGGCGCCAATGTCGCTTTAACTATTACATCATGCAAAGGGCTCAATCACCACAGAATAGAACAATCTATCATCTATTCCACCTGATAATCTACCCATTGGTTTGTTGGGGTGTAAGGGTAGTAAAAGGGGAAGCAAAAAAAAAAAATCATTTTTTTTCACTTTGAGGCAACCTGTAACGAACGGCTTCCGCTGCATTATCAATACTCTGACCATATTAGTCTAGAAACCAGCATTCACAAGATTAAGTTTAAATCAATCAATTTTATCTCTCTCCAGCAAGAAATCCTCACAACCAAAGAGCTACAGCACACCAACATTCTCCCATACTTGACGTCATTTGTCCACGGCCGGGAGTTGTATGTGGTGTCTCCTCTCATGAACCTCGGGTCATGCCGGGACATCCTGAACCAGCACTTCACGGAGGGTCTGCCGGAGTTGGCATGTGCAATCATACTGAGAGATGTGCTGCAGGCATTACAGTATTTGCATCGTCAACTATATATTCACAGGTTTGTGATGTTCTTCCACCTTAAAAGTTCCCAGGTTTCGATCCTGGCAGTGATTTTCCGATTAACCAATATTGCCAATATCTTACTGCTTCTGCAATAGCAAGACATTCCAAGTATATAGCTTTCTTTTTCTTTTGTGCTCCATTTAATTTTTTTGAAAAGTAAGCCACCGGTTTTTCTTTTCCATCAGGTTGTATTTGTTTCAGTATCGCTCCAACACCTTCTAAAGATGCATCGGTGTAAATATTTATCAGGAATTTATCTGTTTATATGTTGTGTGGGTCGACACTGTTTATGGGTACCCACGGCAAGGTATCTCAGTATTGAACCAGAAGCTGTATGGCTTGAATTTCTATGTTTATGCTTTTAAGGGAATACTGACTTTTATAAACAGTGGCTTGTAACTGATCTTGGCACCATTCTGTTCATTTTGAATAGTTACTGAAACTAAAACTTGCCTGTAACATCTAAATATTAGACAGAATATCAAATGAGCTAAGCTTTGTCTACTTGCTATGCTGCCCCCGATAATAAGAAAGGCGCATGTAGCATCATGTTCAAACCGAGATAAAAATGTTTTATGTAAAAAATATTTTAATGCCTGGCTGTCTCACAAAGGAAAACTATAAACATATTCTATCGATGCAATAAAATGGGTTTGCTATTATGTTATAATGTGTAATCGATAATTTTTCTATATTTTAATTATTTATTGAATTATTAAGAATTTACCTTTTCTTCTTAGCAAAAAAATGTTAGAAAAATAGTCAATATCAGGTTGAAAAGTCGCAAATAGCCATTTACGTCCTTTAAACTTAGCATATTTAATGCACTGCTTTTATTTTTAGTGTTCTTGATTTCTTACTAGATTATCCCATTAGATAAAAGGTCGCAATTGACTACTTGCGCCTTTTAAATCTAGTATGGACTATACTTGCAATACTCTTATTCTTAGTTAAAAGGCAAAATGAATTATTTATAATCATTAGAAATACACTATTGTTTTAACAGAATTATGTGATAGGTACATATAATATTTGAAATGATAAATGAGAAAGGATGATAAATTGATACGACCTGGTAAGACATAAACATTTATTAAGAAACCACAAAAGAAAGAAATACTATTACACGAAATATAAATCTGCCTTAGCGTCTTTCCAATGTAGTATTCCAGCGACGACAAAAAAAGTTCACAGCAAAGTAGGACGCATTTACCACATGCGTCTAAAAATTTAATTGATATACTAGATAGAATAGGCCCATTTGCCACATGCGTTTAAATAACTAAGTGAATTAATAGATTGCAAAGGCGCATGTGATCACTTACGTCTTACCTACTTCGTTCAGAAGAAAATGTGTCTTTTCAATTTCTGAAGTGATTGAAATTTTCCGAAAGAAAAGGACACATGTACGCAAATAAGCCTTTTCATTTAAGTTTATATCCAATGCGCCCTTTTGGCTTAGTACTCGTACATCATGCATTGACAAATGCGCCCTTATACGTTACAGAACTCCGTGTACGGACGAGCTAGACAAATAAAAAAAATATGAGCAGATGCGTCTTTTTTTGCTGATCACGGCCCTATATTCAACTCAATTTCGGAAAAAATGTTAGATGCGCCCTTCTTACTATCGGGGGCAGTATGTATGATCTCATTTTCTTTAACCTTTGTGTGATGTAAAGTCACGGGGATACCTACAAAGTGATAAGGATATCTCCACTGAGTTTGTGACACACTCTTCAACATTCAGAGCATTGAAAATCGGTTGCCCAGGGCCATGATTCTGTACGCGAATCAAATAGCAATAGCAAGAGCGCGAAATTCCAAATTTGGCTTATCAACGGCACTGAGACGCGCCGCACTGGCTACAAACAAACCGGTATTCTGCACCCTTGCTATAGATACTGCTATGCGATTGTTGTATGCCACTCCAGGCCTAGTTCTTGGGCACGATTCTCGCGCATTCGTTATGCGGATATCGACACCTATATCGAGTGATTTTTTCGGTATCCGCGTCCCTGGCTGGCTCTGTCAATGACTGGGCTACATGTTATTTCCCGACAGAGCCGTGCGAGCGAGCCACGTGCTGGTGCACAGCTCGGGCCTGGTCCAGCTCTCTGGGCTGGGCAGCTGCGCGTCACTCATGGTGCGCGGGCGCAGACAGAGACAGCTGCACAGCCTGCCGCCGCCGCGCGCCGACCACACCAACCTAATCTGGCTGAGCCCGGAGCTGTTGCAGCAGGTGACAGCAGCGATCAAGTATTTATCACTCAAGGAGGTCTTAGGTCGGAGGTCGAGGCCTCAGGCCGCGTCCAGTGTGATTAGTCTGAGGCGGGTGCGGCGGCGGGGTCGTTAGCCTCACCCGCCTTAGTCTAGACGCGGCCATATTCCGAGATATGTGCGATCTATGATACATCTAATGGCCGTTCTACACTCTCGCCGAGTGGTCTCGCGGTGTCTCGGGCGAGAGCTCTCGCCCGAGAGGCCTGCCACGAGAGGTACCCTCTACACTCTCACCGCTTCTAGTGCAATGCTCTCGGGCTCCTCGCGAGACATGCCGAGACCCTTTGACTCGGGCCCAAAAACTGCCGCCGGAGCGAGAGTAGGCGAGACATCACGAGACACCCCGAGCGCGGCGAGAGGTACCTTCTACATTCTCCGTCTCGGCATGTCTCGTGTTGTCTCGGCGAGAATGTAGAACGGCCATAAGAATTCTGACATAAAAAACGAGTTACGCGCCACTATTTCCCTGCCACACCAGGTGAAATATGCGAGGACGAAAGCCGAGCCAATCCAAAAAAATCCTACCACTTCTAACATAAATACAAGAAACACACTAGAACAAACAAATGAACGCTGCGCGGCTAAAGGCAATGTCTAGGAAGACAAAACGTAATCAAATATTAAAATTATAAATAACAATCGAAGGTCTTACCGCCCACAGAATTCAATATTTCCAATTTCAATTCGTTTATTTTCAGTCAACATTACAGTTAAACCTTTGCCTTACAAAGGCGGTAATGACTTATCTGTTGCATTCCTCGTTACAGAACCTGAAGGGCTACGACGAGCGCTCGGACATGTACTCGCTGGGCGTGCTGAGCTGCGAGCTCGGCAACGGCGCCGTGCCCTTCGCCGACGTGCCCACCACGCTCATGTTCACCGAGAAGGTACCTACACTCGCTGCAACACGCTCATGTTCACCGAGAAGGTACCTACACTCGCTGCACCACGCTCATGTCCACCGAGAAGGTACCTACACTCGCTGCACCACGCTCATGTTCACCGAGAAGGTACCTACACTCGCTGCAACACGCTCATGTTCACCGAGAAGGTACCTACACTCGCTGCACCACGCTCATGTTCACCGAGAAGGTACCTACACTCGCTGCACCACGCTCATGTCCACCGAGAAGGTACCTACACTCGCTGCACCACGCTCATGTTCACCGAGAAGGTACCTACACTCGCTGCACCACGCTCATGTTCACCGAGAAGGTACCTACACTCGCTGCACCACGCTCATGTTCACCGAGAAGGTACCTACACTCGCTGCACCACGCTCATGTTCACCGAGAAGGTACCTACACTCGCTGCACCACGCTCATGTTCACCGAGAAGGTACCTACACTCGCTGCACCACGCTCATGTTCACCGAGAAGGTACCTACACTCGCTGCACCACGCTCATGTTCACCGAGAAGGTTCCTACACTCGCTGCACCACGCTCATGTTCACCGAGGAGGTACCTACACTCGCTGCACCACGCTCATGTCCACCGAGGAGGTACCTACACTCGCTGCACCACGCTCATGTTCACCGAGAACGTACCTACACTCGCTGCACCACGCTCATGTTCACCGAGAAGGTACCTACACTCGCTGCACCACGCTCATGTTCACCGAGAAGGTACCTACACTCGCTGCACCACGCTCATGTTCACCGAGAAGGTACCTACACTCGCTGCACCACGCTCATGTTCACCGAGAAGGTACCTACACTCGCTGCACCACGCTCATGTCCACCGAGGAGGTACCTACACTCGCTGCACCACGCTCATGTACACCGAGAAGGTACCTACACTCTCTGCACCACGCTCATGTCCACCGAGGAGGTACCTACACTCGCTGCACCACGCTCATGTTCACCGAGAAGGTACCTACACTCGCTGCACTTTGTACAGGGGTTTCTTATGTAGCGTAGGGTAGCACTGAGATGGGATTGAACGAAATTAATTACTCAAGGGGGGGAAATAGCGGTTACAGTTTGTATTAAACTCAATCAACTAGGGTTTGTGGAAGTCGGTTTTTTCTAAAGTTTACTTTTTAGGGTTCCGTACCCGAAGGGTGCCAAACGGGACCCTATTACTGAGACTTCGCTGTCCGTCTGTCCGTCCGTCCGTCCGTCTGTCACCAGGCTGTATCTCATGAACCGTGGTAGCTAGACAGTTGAAATTTTCACAGATGATGTATTTCTGTTGCCGCTATAACAACAAATACTAAAAATCAAAAGAAATTTAATATTAAGGGGGGCCCCCCTTACAACAAACGTGATTTTTTTTGCTCATTTTTGCTCGATATTGATAATGGTAGCAGGTAGACGCTTAAAATGTTCACAATATATTGAGTATATTATTTACTTAAAAAATAAATAATTAAATTAATATTTAGGGGGGGCTCCCATACATTTTTTTTGCGGTTTTTTATAGATAATGGCACGGAACCCTTCGTGCGCGAGTCCGACTCGCACTTGGCCGGTTATTGTTTCAATTGTTAGTGTTCTATACCCGAAGGGGATCCAACGATTTATCAAAAGAGATGCTATTACTATGCCTCCACTGTCTTTTTTTCCACCAATGGGATGTATGGGTAACGCCATCCACGACGATGCGTGACGTAGCTATTGGCATCTTTCTTTTTCATCGAGGCACTCTGCTGAAAGACAAAGATGCAAATAGCTACGTCACGCGTCGTCGTGGATGGCGTTACCTATACATCCCATTGGTGGAAAGAAAGACAGTGGAGGCATAGTAATAGCATCTCTTTTGATCATGGATGGCGGTACCTATATCGCAGGCACCACTACAGGTGCGTGGTAGCAGACCGCAGTTGCTAGACTGTTCTACCTTCCCCGAGCCGTGCCTAGACGATAATGAGATGAAGAGCGAATGTAAGTAACACTAATATATGTATGTTTTTACTTAACTTTGCTGTATTTGTATGCACTCGCGTGGAACTCGCAAGGGAATCAAAACCTATAGGGTACTTCCGGTTGGCCTAGGGTCATGAAATTTGGAATGAAGGAAGGTCTTATAGCACAAGTAAAGGGAAAAATCCGAAAACTGTAAATTTCTGTCTGTCTGTCTTTCTCACCATCTGTTGAGACTTTTTCTCAGAAACGCACGGAGGTATAAAGTTAAAAATTAATATCGATTACTCAAGTCTGTGATCTCTTAAAGTTGTGAAAAAATTAAACTTATAGGTTAACGTAATCAAAAGATACCGCATATGGTCTCAATTTTGCTGAAATTGCTTGATATTCGCTAGGGAATCAACACCTTAGAGGGTACTTCCCGTTGACCTAGCATCATGAAATTTGGCACAAAGCAAGGTCTTATAGCACAAGTAAAGGGAAAAATCCGAAAACTGTGAAATGCTGTATTTCTAAAAAAATATTCAATTTGGTTTTACATGGATGACTTCACACTTTAGTTTTTTACGTGGAAACCTAATTACACGTGTTACGCTCTCCAAGTGTGATCGGAACCCTTGGTGCGCGAGTCCTACTAGCACTTGGCCGGTTATTATTACAATATAGCATCACGCTATTTCCCATACAAGGTGGCAGATGTAAAATTGTGCCCACTTGTAGCCAGTTATTCAAGTACTAAATTTTCGCGTGACCGAGCTACCCCATCGCCGTAGCTAGTAATGAAGGTTTCCTCACAATGTTTTCCATCACAGTTAGGACGTCCGTCTAATGTACAGAAGATAAATAACTTACCTCATGCATTGGCACAAATGGAAACCTGTCCTATACCCCTGCTGAGGCGTGACAGGATGAGACGTTGGTTGCGTGTCGGTAAATGTACGTACAGCTTTAGTCGACATAAATATTTATGCAGGTTGGAATCCCGGTGCCGACCATGTACCAAATAGATAAGTGATGATGTCCTCCACGACGTGTCTGTCGACGGCGACACCTTCTCAGCTCCTGGCGTGTGCTCGGATGTGACTCGCGAACCCGAACTTGGTCTTGAACGGCTGCATAATGTTGCACTGTTCGTACGGTTTACAACCTACCCACATCAATATAAAGTTCAAAACCTATAAAAAAAACATAACAAACATCGTGCTATTTTGTGGACGCTGGACGTATCAGTATCTTAAGTATCGTTGGACGTTCTAACGGTGATGGAACCCTTGTTTACTGCGCGATGGGCTAGCTCTCTGTACCCTACCTGAACCCGTGCGCGTGCGCCTCCCCAGGCCTGTACAACACGGACAGCGGCGTCGGCGACACGGCGGACGGCACGCCACGCATCCGCCACGTGTACGCCACCAGGAAACTGTCGGAGAGCTTCCACCATATCAGCGAACTCTGCTTACAAAGGTCGGTGAAAACTACAAACATAACATAGCGTCGTGCACTCACTAATTTGACTTGGCTCGGCTTTCGGCCTCGCCGTTTTCTACATTTACATTTACATACAGGCACATACATTGCTTCTGGCCCACTCTGCTTCTCCCACACTAGGATACCCTGTGTCGAAACAGCGGCATCACAAACATGTAAACATCCAAGACCTGGGGGCTTTTTTTTGTCCCCAGCCGGGATTCGAACCCGGGACCTCTCGCATGGTAGGCAGATGCACCGCTACGCCACAGAGGTCGTCAAAGTCTGGAGCGGGAACTGTCGGAGAGCTTCCACCATATCAGCGAATCTCTCTTACAAAGCTCGGGTCAAGCTACAAACATAACGTAGCGTCACCCACTCACTCCTTTGCAAGACAATCGTAATCTAAACACAGGGTCATCAAAACCCTATCCAATATAACAGGCAACTTGACAGCTAACCTAAAACTTCATAAAATCCAAATAATAATATCTTTAAGTGCTGATAGCAGTGATGGCGATGTTAACAAATGTCATTAAAATCTTTAAATTCCTATATTGCAGGGACCCAGAGAAGCGGCCATCAGCGACACAGCTCCTCTCACACAACTTCTTCAAACAAATCAAAAAGACTGACTTCCTACCCAGCCTCGTGAGCCGGGTGACACCTATCAAGCCACAGCCGGGTGAGTGCGTCTATGGGTACTGCAGTTAGGTCCAGAATGCGTTACACAATATCGCTTTGTCGATTCTTTCACTAGATTTGCAACTCGACTCAACATCATTCTGAGATTGTCAAAATAGGCTTGTGGCCAAGGTAATCCAATAAATCTAGGAACAAGTCTTAAGTTGAAGCATTATGTACAAAATGGCTTGACATTCTCAGAATTGTATATTTCCACCAGATATATTTTATAAGGTCAATTTTGTGCAAAAAAAGACAGCATTTGATGGCACTTGATACATGATGTCATTCTGTTGTTATTTCATAGAAATCAGGAACAAAAGTTCCGTTTTGACAGTTCATAAAAAGTATTTATTTTGACTTGACAGGCCACAAGCCTATTGTATACAAATTGACGCCTTGACATATGAACAATAAGGAGCTGTCGAGCAAACGACTGAGCATGTTGGTGCTAGAATCAGTTTCACTAAAGTCACTTTTTGACAGAATCATTGCATTAGGTTGCCTAGAACCGGTGCCCCCCTGAAAACGTCTTCAACCTATGTCAAAAACGGCCTATTGAAGAAGTCTTATTACAGTGTAAAAGAATATTTAGATGACAAAACTGCATGGTCTTTACCATCTCAGCGCACAGAAATCCAAAGAGGGGCGATGGACTGAGTCAGTACGTCTCTCCTTGGTGTATTTCCTTAGACTTAAGTAGAAATACATAACATTGTATTTTTAAGGCTCTGATATTTTAAAAGAGGTACGGGGGAGGTTTCTTGCCCTTCTTTGCTCCATCCTTAAGCCCACAATTTCCGAACGGGCGGTAGTATACAAAAATATTAATATTATGTTGACGTTGACTAAGTAATAAATAATGTATGATTTTATGGTCAATAATTTTTTTGAATTGAATTGAATTGAACCCACTTCTCCGCAACCTTATGCAACGAACCTGTCATCAACACCGACCTATCATTCCTCAATTGGTTATCAAGCGTTACTTACACCTGTCATTTTTTTATAATCTTGATTTAAAGAGCTTTAGTTCTTCATCGACTATGTCGTTCTATAGGACAAATACCTACATAATTACAAAAACAGATACTTAGTAAAGTAATAAGTATAAAATTACCTATTTCTTAAATAAAGTTGGTAATTTCCAAGTTAACTTTCATCATCGCCAGCTTGTGTCCGCCCACTGCTGGGTACAAGCCTCCTCCTTTTTTTGCCAAATTATCCGGTCCTGTGCTAACTTATCCGGTCCTGTGCAAACTTATCCGGTCCTGTGCCAACTATACCTTTCCTGTGCAAACTTATCCAGTCCTGTGCCAACTGATCCGGTCCTGTGCCAACTTATCCGGTCCTGTGCAAACTTATCCGGTCCTGTGCCAACTATACCAGTCCTTTGCAAACTTATCCAGTCCTGTGCCAACTGATCCGGTCCTGTGCCAACTTATCCGGTCCAGTGCTAACTTATCCGGTCCTGTGCAAACTTATCCGGTCCTGTGCCAACTATACCGTTCCTGTGCAAACTTATCCAGTCCTGTGTCAACTGATCCGGTCCTGTGCCAACTTATCCGGTCCTGTGCCAACTTATCCGGTCCTGTGCCAACTTATCCGGTCCTGTGCCAATCGAACCCAGCTCTTCCCCGCAATATGCGTAATGTCGTCGACCCATCTGGCTGCCATCGACCCACGCTTCTCTTTCCCTCTTTCGGCCACCACTCGGTCAGGGATCTACTCCGCCTGTCATCACCTCGCCTCGCCAAGACCAATAAGATTAACTTTATTTTATTTTATTTGGGACATCAACAGCACATCGACAAACAAGTTACTAAGAGCAAAGATACAGAATGAAAGCCAATAACAGATATCCACAAAAATACAAGAAATAAATTTAGATCGAGAAACTTAAACAGATAGACAAGTGGGCAAACTTATTAAATAAGTATTCTTATATGAACGTGTGTTTGATCGAACTTTTATCGAAGTTTCTTGTATCGTTCTCAGATGACATGTCGGCACTAACACTACAGGACCGACTGTCGGAAATGGACATAGAAAAGGCAACGGAGTGGGATTTCTAGTAAATAATAACATTCTATACTATTTATACAAACACTAACACTATTATTATAGCTAGAGTAACCATAATAATGCTACTGTAATTATTATGAAGTCGGTTTTAGAAATTATGTCAATCCCACTGTGATTAATATTAAAAGAATTAATTACTTAATCGTTGACATGAGCTGCAGTGTTATTTTATAGTGTTAAGATGGATAGGTAGATGATAAGGCTAAAACAAATACAGGATGTAATAGAATCTTGCGTTCTATGTTTAAAGAGTCGTATGTAAGGCACATCTCCTGAATCCGTGGACAGACAAGACAGACACGACACAGACAAGACAGAAGATAGACAGAATGACGGCATAGTGAAGATTAGAAGACCCAGATTGGAAGCAAAATAAAAAGTTTCATTGATCTGAGCTCATAACCTAGGTAAGTACGCTCAGAAGAGGCCGTGTTGGTCTTTGGCACAGAACAAGAAACAAATTAATCTGGGTAGGCTGCGCCACCTATCGAGTCGTTTGGTACTAGTTTTTTACTTTTTAATGGTCTTTAAAAAGTTCCTATTTGAAAGCATGTCGGGCGAATCTCTGTGTGTAGTGATTCTGGGGGGCAAAACTGGCGCTAGCGAGATCATGTCCATGGTCGATATATCGATTTTGAGATACCGAAATCTCTATCAAAAACAAGAAGAAGCTATTCTTACGACTAGCCTTTCGACCAACCGAGATATCTCGCCCCGTTTCCGATCGAAATAAATATAAACCGAGATCGTTTTCGACGGATTTAGGCGGTATCAACATCGATATCTCGACTGGGGAGATGATCTCGATAGCGCGAGAATCGGGGACTGGTTTGTCTTTTCATTGGATATCCCGCTTTAGGGTCATTTGTTTTAGTCAAGGCACACAAACTCATTGGGTCGGTCGTCGGGGTTACTAAAATGATACAAAACAGACATCGTTACCACTGCAATATATTAGCGAGATTCAGCGACATATTTCAAGACGGCGGCAAGCCATATCGCGACTGCTCTTGCGCCGGCGTCTTCGTCGTGTGCGTATCTGAGCGACACGTAAGCGGCGCGGCCCGCGCTGCGGAACAGATGGACATACGTTCACATACACTGTAGATGTCGCAGTTGGTGGTTAAATCAGACATTTAACTAACACCCTAGACCGTTAATTAAAGAACGACATTTAACTAAGTCACTAGCATTTTGATATAAATGAAGCATCGTCGAACACGTTTAACAATCTGTCTTACCGAAAGCCAGCGTGTTGGTTGAAACAAGATGCGTCACGACAACAGCTGATTACTTTCAGAGTCTATCTTTTCGTCAAACGTTGTTGAACGTTGCTTTAGGTCACTTTCTGTGCCAATACTAAAGACAGGTTGTGTTAGGTCACAACTCTAACCACCCGGAGCCGAGCGAAGCGGAGCGGAGCGAGGCGACCCCATGTAGTTTTACAAAACCGAACTGGTGGCTTATTAACCTACCAAAGTTGAAATGTGTCTTGTTGCCTAGGAATGTTTAGACAATTCGTTACACGTTAACTGGAATTATAAAGGTGCCAAAACGCTATAATCTGTGTCTGCCGATGCGCATGCTAGGCCGTGAGTAATCACCAGGGATCGGAACTGAGGTGTGAATTTACCTAAAGTTTGCAGTGCGACATAACATGGAGCTGTTACAACCACTTGAGTTGGGCAGATCCACAGAGTACCGTCGCCTGCGTCTAAAAGTATACGGGCGGTCATATTAACGAGTGAATCACAATTCACAATCCATTCACCGCTGCGTATGAGCACTCTTTCAGGCTGCGGGCTGTTCGGCTTTGGAATGAGCTTCCTTGCACTATTAGAGACAGTCCCACACTTTTATCTTTCAAGAAACGTATTAAAGAGCACTACCTCTCACTTTCTTAAAGGTTATTGTATTTATGTAAAGTGTATGTAGTATATCCGTATGTATTTAGCATTTTTTTCTATATTTAAAGGTATTTAACTCATTCTTGTGTATTTTATTTAAATTAAGTAGTTATTGTGCACTGCCTACCCTTTCATTATACATTTTCCTTTCACGCCTGGTTTGCTGGAAGAAATCTCTTTTTAGATATAAGCTCGCCTTTGTGCATGTGCTTTCTATTAATGTAACCGTATAAATTATTGTGTGCAATAAAGAATTGTGAATTCGAGTGAATCTCGCTAATACTGCTTGTATACTTTTAGGCGCAGGCGACCGTACATTAATGTATGTACTCTCAGATCTGTCCCTCTGCCTACCTGTATGGGTATGAGAAACGGTAAATGTTTCTATTGTGTTAGGTAATCTAATCAATCATAATTATTTGATCCCTACAATAGCAAAATGTTAGGGTGCGAGGGAAAGGTCAGAAAGACGTAAAAGTTATATTCTACCAATATAGTTGGAGCATATGTGGGGTATCTTTCAACCGTTTCTAGATCAATAAAGCGATAGATTACGTCAAATAGTGTTGTGATACATACGATGCGACCATACGGGCGGTCTTTTTCGTTCCTTCCTCAAGAGCTGTCATAGTCTTCTGCAAAGCAGTCTTCAGATCAGTACTGGCGTTCGCCTTGATCGCTACCAATGCTGGATGCAGCGCGTCCAACTGAAACACCAAGTGGTTTTAGTTATTGGCAACAGATGGCGATAGAGGAGCGAAATCATGTTTACATAGATTCCTACATCGCGCAAGCAAGTTTATCCGATTTCTTTAGTGTTTGGTTGGCGTAAGGTAAAATGAATAGATTTATTATAATCAAATTTCTTAAAAAAACCATGTTGATGAAGTGGGGTTGTCGCTCGACACAAGCAAGTAATCGTCATCTATTGTGATTTGTAATCAAAGTTCATGGAGAATCCTATGACTGGAAAGTAAAGGAAAAGACCATAATGTCGTCACCGAGGGGCACAGGCGTTTACCCGGATACGAGTAATATTGAGCTATACTCCACCACGCTGACTCAGTGCGCGTTGGTGGAAGGGTTTAATGACTACTACACTACCACTACTATGACTCACACTACCAAGTAGCGATATTAGCCGGGACCTACGGCTATGACTGGTGTTAAAGATAAATCGATTCAGACGATCCATATTCTCCTCATTGACTAAGATTGAGAGGCTTGTAGGGTACTATACCATGGTTCTGTCGCCTGGCATCGCGCCTCCGTACTTCATAATGGCTTCCATGCTTCTGTCTAGTGCTGACGCCCATGTGGTCAGATCCAGTGATTTGGCGCTAAAACGAAATATAATCAATATATCAAATACCTCTCCCAAAGCACGCCACTCGCATCTGTCCCCCGCCATTCTGGTCCAGTGTCTACCATCCACTCATCTGACCATCGGGCCGGTGGTCTGTCCACTGCTCTAGAATAACTGCTAACTGCTGCTAAGAATATCGGCTCTACTCACGATGCAACCTGGCTTGCAATCTGTCGCTGCAACTCATAGAAGGCAGGTTGCCTTGCAACCGCTAGAGAAGGACGGAACAGGAAGAAAGACATAGAGAGAAATACAAGTTGCAGCAACAAACCGCGAGATTGCATCGTGAGTAGAGCCCAGAATCCTCATTACCTTGCGACAGCCTGCGAGGCAGCGGACAGCCCCAGGCTGTAGATACCGCCGGACGTACCGCCCATGTCCGACTCCGCTATTTCCGACAGGTCCCATAGTACCGTCGAGGGGTACTCAAGCGATGATGTGCCGATGTAGGCGAGTATGGCTGGGGAGAGGAGGTGGCTTAACAGACAGACAGAAGATACTACGCTGGACCGCTATGCCACGGTAAAATCTGGCGGTATAATGCTGGGTAATTTTATGTTCATCAGCTGAAAAGGTGATGGTAAACTTTTGTTTTCTATTTCTCCGCAAGATGGCGCCACTGAGCTAAAATTATAATGGTACAATCCTACATCGCGCTATCAACTATACAAGGTGTAAATGAATTAACGCAAAATGAGAAACTACTTTGTTAGGGACATCATTCTGAGCAACTTTCATTATGAAACCGATTTCATCAGAGCAACTTTATTTTTCACTTCCCAGTACATTTTGGCCTGAGTGGGTCAGCTGATTTGTATGGAGAAGTGAAAAATAAAGTTGCTTTGATCAAATCGGTGTCATAGTGAAAGTTGCTCAGAATGATGTCCCTAACAAATTAGTTTCTCATTTTGCGTTAATTCATTTACACCTTGTACATTTCCTTACACTTCTTCTGATAAGTATTTGTTACTTTCATAAGCCCAGTTTTCGGTAAGCATCAAACATGGAGGAGGAGATAACTATAGCGAGGGCGCAAAAAACAGATTTTTGCTGGTCGCCGGTGCCGAGACGCGCCGCGCCGGGTACAAACTGGAATTTTGTGCCATCGCTATAGATATAGCCGTGCGATATCGAAAACTCAAAATTCCGGTTTTAGCTTGTCGAACGCGCCGAGACGTAACCTGTAACATGCGATTCGCTTACAGAATGCGGCCGCAGTACGCGACTACTCCACCTTTCCTCAAGGTTTCCTCACCTTGAGCAAACTTCTTCAGCGTGTTCCCGCAGTCTCCATCCCCACAGCCCGAGTCCAGGGTGTTGAGGCGCCCTTCGTTCATCATCAGGTCTTCGGCGGCCTGCTTCAGGCTGCCTCTGAGCAGGTCCTGCTGCGAGGGGGTCAGGGCTGGGCCGAGGGCAGTCTGTGGACAACAAATACAGCGTCACGCCTTTTCCCATATGGGGCAAAATTCGGTCCACTTTAAGCCAGTTATTCAATACTCCATTTTGCGTGACAAAGTCAAAGTCAAAGTCAAAAAAATTATTGACCATAAAATCAAACAGATTGCTAAGTCAACGTCAATACAATATTAATATTTTTGTATACTACCGCCCGTTCGGAAGTTGTGGGCTTTAGTTGTGACAGGGGGGCCTAGCCCATCGCCTCATGTCTGTGGAATTGTTGATGATGTAGGCTTTCTTTAGCAAGGTTAGCGCTCTTTTACAGGATGCTGAGTCGATGATTGGTCGAATAATCGAGCAGGGATCGAAATCATTTAATATCACGGTTGCACAACGGCCTGGCTCGTGCGCAAAACCGCAATACATAATTCACCAAGTTACAAACTTTAAAAAAAACTGACTCCATGACCTATCACTTAGTCCTCCCCGCTCGATATACAAAATGTCGTCTATAAACCCGAAAACGAGCCTGCGAAATCTGATTCCTGACAGTGAATTCCATACATATTACATATTATAAACGAATATACGATCCTAACTGGCAGATTTTATCTCGTGACAATGACTATAAACACCGAAAAGGCTGGATGAATGTCATCCAGGTAAAAACAAATTAAACTTCACAGTTTTTTCATGTGGGAACATAACTACTGAACGCATTCCTGTTTATTTTTTAAATGGGACCAAACAATAGGGCTTTCCTTTCGAACGAAGAAGGAGTTTTTGAAATCGGTTCATAAAGAGTACCAGGTTCGATGTAACAATTAAAAAAAACATACAACCGAATTAATAACCCCCTCCTTTTTTGAAGTCGGTTAAAAAGACGATCGATTCTATCACTCTGCCGCCATTGTAACAGAGTCGCATCCACAATGGCGGTACAATGACAATGGACTGCCCACTGGTCTTTATTGTCATAACGTCAGTAAACTAACAAAAAAATCACGCACCTTCCGCTGGCTACTACCCAATAGTCCTTCTTCATCACCGATATTATCATTCCCATTTGGCACAGACAAGGCACACCCAGCCCAGCCCCCGGCCTGTGTCGGATGGTCCAGTAGTCTCAGCAGCAACTCTCCATGCTCTTTCACTAGATTGATCAGACAAATCTGGAATCCGTGCATTTCGAGCGAGGTCTTCATGTGTCCCGTGTATATGCGTTGGACTTGGATGCCGTGTTTTTCTGGAAGAGAATGGTCATGACATGGATGTTTTATTTTTATTACGATATAGGTTTGCATAAATGCAAGTTACTTTCGTTTATTGCATCCTTTATAATTTTTATCACAATGTGGTCGGTAACAGGTTATCAGTATTTTTTGTATAAAACAATTTAAAGTGGGCATTTAAAGGAATTCACTTCAATTAAATTCAATCCAATTGATTCATTTCATTTTCATCTGTTTTTAGTTTAGCCAACAAACATATCATTAACAAATATTGTTATGACAGGTTCGGATAAACATATTGGTATCGTCTCGTAGCATTTCTTACCTAAATACGTCTTTGTTTCCGCAGACAAAATGTTCATTTCCATGATAGATGTCCCACCTAGGTTGTCCAACATGACTGCTACACTAGCGCCGGCGGTCAACTTAAGATGCGCTATTATCTGTAGATTGTGATGGTTAGCTTAGTCATCTACACAAATAGGATAAGATATAACTATTACGTTGATCTTGCATTGCGTTTCCCCATACGGATTTCCCCTGTTTAATTATTTACCTCTCTCATCAGAACTTGGTTTGCTGGAAGAGATCTCTTTTTAGGGTACCGTACCCGAAGGGCGCCAAACGGGACCCTATTACTGAGACTTTACTGTCCGTCTGTCCGTCCGTCCGTCCGTCCGTCCGTCCGTCCTGTCTGTCACCGGGTCCGTCTGCACGAACCGTAATAGCTAGAAAGCTGAAATTTTCACAGAATGTGTATATCTGTTAATGCACCAACCACAAATACTGAAATACGAGAGATATTGCAAATTAAAGGGGGCCCCGATACAAGAGACGTGTTTAGATACACTTACGCATTTCAAAATGGAGATCTTGACTGAAACTGTTTATTTATTGTCATAGCAACCATATCATAGACACATATACTACACATTTAAATATGATAGCATATTTCGCGTCAACTCACATCGCTGTGGTGGCGCAGCCGGTATGTAGTAGACCCTCAATCAGTAGGTCGTGAGTTCAAATCCTCGTGAAGGCATTTTAAATTTTCTTTTTGTTTATTTTTTTATTGTTTTGAGTGCTTTTGATTTGTTGTACGATGGTACGGTACCCTTCGTGTGCGATACCGACCCGCACTTAACCGATTATTTAGAGATAATCTCGCCTTTGTACACTATTTTTATTTACTTTTGTTTTATTTCTACTAATTGTGTGCAGTAAAGAAATTATGAATTTATGAATTATGAGCAGGCACAAATATGCCCATATTTAGCCAGTCTGGTATTTAGAACTCCATGAATGGGCTATTGTTCACTGTACATGTTCTGTGACCTAAATACTGTGCCAAGACTCAAAACGCACTCTTACCTTCTCAAGTATCATCTCGACAGACTCAGCGGCAGTAGCGATCTTCACTTTATTAATACCAGCCTCCCCGTGCACTCCTGCCCCCAACTCCATCTCATCATCAGCTATCTCGAACAGTGGTGGCTGACCTGCAAATCATCAGTTAATTGGTGGCATCACTAGAACAGCACGGCCATTAAACTCCTACTACGTTTGTCTATCTTTATAGGACTGTTTCTCACCTCCTCAGAAAATACTCGTATCTCAAAGCCCTGACTGTGTAATGCTCAGAGCAACAACACATTCTCTAGACGAGATTTTAAATTTCTCGAGAGGGAACCTGACCAAATTGTGACATAAATTGGCATCTTGGGACATACCGAAGTCTGAAAAAGTCATATTAACCTGGCAAAGAGCAGGGGCTTAAGCAGAAACCTAGAGTCGCCATAACTTTATCATCTGTGGCTCTTACTAGGTTGCAGATCGTTTCCAAGTCATAGCCTAGACTTGCCATGGCGCCGCAGAGCTGAAAACAGTTTAGTAACTATTATCTATTAGAGCAACAACATTTGTAAACTGTCTACTATCAAATCATAAATTTTCCGTCGATGCTGATTATCTGTCATCGCATTGTGCTACTTTGATAACCGACTTATCTCAACGGAGAAGGTTTACAATTCGTCCGGATGTTTTTTTTTTATGTATGTGCCTCGATTGCGCCTAGACGGATGGACCGATTTGGAAAACTATTTTTTTGTTTGAAAGGGTTTACCTTCCCATGGGTACTATGGACCACCAGGTCAGGATCTGATTATGCGATCCTAAAGGAATCGAGGGAACTCTTTAAATATTATAGGCAGACCTATAGTGTTTTTTGTGTTTTTAGTAATAACTCGTGCATTTACTCACGCTAACCATAATATTGTGATGCGGAACTGCTGATGAAGTCCACATTCGGCCACCAGAACTGCGCAATACTAGGTACAAATACAATGCGAGGCTGGCGGGCAGGCAACGCATAGCCTAAACCGGTGGACCTAGAGCCATGAAACTTTGTACAGAGGTTCCTTAGTAACGTGGGGTAGCACTGAGATGGGATTTGATAAAATTAAGTCCCCAAGGGGGGTGGGGGGATAAGGGGTTACAGTTTGTATTAAACTCAATCTAATCAAATAGGGTTTCTGGACGTCGGTTTTTTCTAAAGTTTTTTTTGTTTCAATTATGAGTTAATTTGAAGTCGACTTGTAATTAGTAGATTTGGGACTCCGATCTTGTCTTTGTGCCGAGATACGCAGGCCTTTTATTTGGGAGGTCGGTATAGCTTACTAAGTAATGATTTAAAGCACAATATTACAACAAGGATACATATAGTCATATGAAATCTGAAATTTTTCATGCACAATTCTCATGGCTGAGAGCAATTTATTAAAATGGGCCTAGCTATAGGTCATGCTATCGAAAGAATTAATGATGTCTTACCTTGAAGTAGAACACTTCTCCGCACATACTCCTGCCGCCAGATTTGTTATGAGCTGTCGCAACATCCTCGCCTACGATCACGCCTTCCACCTTCAAAATAAACGGTCAAGTGCAAGTAGGACTCGCGCACCAAGGGTTCCGATCACACTTGGAGAGCGTAGCATGTGTAATTTTATAATTAGGTTTCCACATGGTTTCCACATATAAAACTTAAGAATTATGTCATCCATGTAAACCAAATTAAATACCTATATTTGTAGAAAATTTCAGTTTTCAGATTTTTTCCTTTACTTGTGCTATTAGACCTTGTTTTGTGCCAAATTTCATGATTGTAGGCCTACGGGAAGTACCCTATAGGTTTTGGATCTGTTGCGATTACTATGAAAATCTAACAATTTTACAGCGTGTCGTATCGTTCGATTGCGTTGACCTAGAAAGTTGATTTTTTCACAGCTTTATGCGACCACAGACTTTAAAAATTCATTTAAATTTCATTTTACACACCTACGCGTTCTTGATATAAAGGTTTTGACTTTGTGACACACGAGTCACGCGACACAGACGGACGGACGGGCAACAAAGTGATCCTATAAGGGTTCCTTCTTTTTTTCTTTTTAACGATCGGAACCCTAATAACCAAAACCATTTAACGTGAAATATTTCGGGGTTACTACCAGTAGCAAAATCGCAGAATCAAAGGCCTTGATTGATATAGGAGATCTTGTCGCGGAAGGTGAGGGACAGAGACATTTAAAGCGCGTGTTCTGTCTCACCCATCTAACAACTTAATGATAGGATTTAAGGTTTACGCTCTTTCGTTCTTTGCGAGCAGTTGCTAGTTAGAGCTCGTCTAAGCTGAAATGACGCTCCCCACTCCTTAGTTTTGTATGACAAGTATATACAAAACCAAGGAGTGGGGCACGTCATTTCAGCTTAGACGAGCTCTACTCGAGTTACTAGACGTGTAAAATTTTCGTGCGTTATTGATAAGCACGGGCTAGTTACTCGAGTCACTAACCCTGTGAAAAACAGCAATTCGTTTTATTTTAAAAAAAAAACGTAGTGCGAATCCGACTCGCACTTTTACTTTTTTACGAAATTCCGAAAACGACGAAATGAAAAAATAAATGGTCACGTTAGGTATACGGTATCATGAACATTATCCGTGTTATTACAAAAAATAGTAAACGCAGTTTAACCTCAAAACAAACGTCAAATCCCATACAATTTTGTTTTTAAACAGTCGTTGAACGGGAGTTTATTTTTTTGTAATAACACCATAAGTATTCAGAAATATGCGCCTTGTTTTATCACATATCCATCTATCATATATCTATCATCCGTCATAATACTGAACGTAGATATTATGACTGTCGTACCTTAATTCCAGCTAACTTCGCTTTCTCGATGGCTTTTCCGAAATTGAGCCTGTCACCCGTGTAGTTCCCAAGTATCACGAGCACACCACCTGAAACAATGATCAAGGTTTACTAAACACTCACTTTTCTGGCTAATCAATCATAGACACGTGATTCTTTTGTTTTGTTACTTTTCAACGCAGTAATAAGTATTTATTCGTCGCGTCGTAACTTCAACAAAAGCCTCTAATTTCTGAAAGAGGTAAATTCAAAATAGTGCCACGTGATTGACAATGAGTTTGACATAAGATTAACAGTTTGTTACATTTCACCGTTCTTTCACAATATGTTGCCTCATACAAAGGGCTATTTAAGGCTGTCATAGATGTACTTACCAGAATTGTACTTGTGTAGCTGTTCAATTGCATAGAGCACATTGCCAGTCGGTGGCGACGCGAACACTCCACCTGCCACTGCACCGTCCAGCATTCCCTCGCCCAACATACCTAAAGGTGCATTAGGTTATACTTATCAGTTTAGTCTTAATACTTAAATTCTTATACAACGCAGTTCATTATATCCCTTCTATCTTTTCTGAACACGTTAATACATCCGAGTAAGATCGAGACACTCAATCCACCACGCTGCCGCTGGTCAGATATCCTCTAAAATAGAACCAAAGTTGGTTGAATGGTCTAAGGGTGGCTCCTACTGCACACTTCGTATTTCGTATAATATGTTTATTGCACATATCAGAAAAAACACAAACAATACAGAAAAGACATTAACAATGGCACACACACACGCACACCTCCACCAAACCGGCACTTAATTCGTGAATTACTGAACATTATTACCTGTCAATCTTAATCTTACCTGCAGCAAACGGTTCATGGCCAGAACCACCGCCGCCAAGGACTGCCACTCTTTTTGTATCTTTCTGTAAAGCAAATAAAAGCCATACTTATCGCTCCATTATCAATCAGCATTTCAGTAGATGAAATCTTTTATGGTTTAAACATCTATCCCATCCCTGTGAACTTCAATTCGATGATTTTAGGATAAGATATAACCTGCGCCGAAACTATTCCTGCTATTACTGTAGGGCTGTCTCTTCACCACCTCTCTTGCCATCATTTGATATCGGGCATCCAAGATATTAGCTTAGAGGCACAACAGACTAAAACTCATGCCGTCATTGTTATTAGCCCGGAATAATGTATTATTATTATTATCTTGAGCCTACGGTGTCCCATTGCTGGGCAAAGGCTCCCTTTTTTACGCTCTGGGCGATTCTGAGCAGTCATCCATCAGTTGTCGTCCCAAAGACCTCATTTCTCATCTCTTCCTGGGTCGAACACGCTTCAACTTTGCATTTTTGAAACCGATTCAGTTGCTCTCTTGGCCCGAGACTTACAAAATTAATTCTACCGCCCGCCGCCGTCGATGAAGTTCTTTAGAGCGGGCTACTACAGACGACATGATATCCGTGACAACACTAGATCGCCCCTGCCACAGGCGTATGTGTAGCCTGCTTAAATGAAATCGCCATCTCACCTTCATCTGCACAGTAACCACCCTGTGCTTCGGATGCAGGTGCAATTGAGGGTAGATTGCAACAACGCCTCGCAAGTTATCATCCACACAACTCTCGGGTGTGTTTATAAGCTTCTTGGTGACTGGCTTCGTCGTGGCGGCCATTTTGCTTAAAACATAAACATTTACCTACATACAGGCACATACGTTGCTTCTGGCCCCACACTAGGATACCCTGTGTCGTGCGAACCAGAAACAGCGACATCACAAACATGTTATCCAAGACCTGGGAGCCGAGAATCGAACCCGGGACCTCTCGCACATAGCACAGAGAGAGAGCACAACCGCTGCGTCACAGAGGTCGTTTAGTTGATGCTGTACGGTTAAACTAAAAAGTTGTAGATCTTGGCCTGACTAACCGGGATCTCTGATCTCACGTTTCCTGAAATTTGGTCGCAATGAAGAAAGATTTTTCAAGTTACTATGACAGACCGAAATACTTTTCATTTGCGACCAAATGTTTCGTGGGTAATGTTGTTCAAAAGGACGAGCACTATCTTTCCTCATCAGCAAATTAAAAGCATATCATACTGAGAGAGAAATATGAGAATCATTTTAAGAACTTACCTATTCAACTTCCACACAATGTTTCCAGAACACGTCCACTAACTATTGTATCCCAAGTTGACACCGCTTATGAGATAAGTATTGTTTTGTCACTACTTTCATAACAGTATTATCTCGATGTTAAAGTTTACGACCCCGACTAATACATGACGATAAACAAATGAAAGAGACTTAAATATAAATTTATCTACCTACTTGGTCTATGATTTTACACTACAGATACTAAAATTAGGATTTATCCACAGCAGACGATGCTTTAGGAAATGCCTTTAGTAGTATAGGCAGGAGAATCTGTTGACATAATTAATAGGACGTGCAGTAACTGATGAACATTTGACAGTTCACAAACTACTTTTAACTCAAGGCTAGAAAGACATCATCGTCTGTTGCATTGTAACTTGTATGGTGTCAACCTAAAGAGCCATTTTTCCTTTCTCTTTGGTAATTGGAACACTGTCTGTAATGTGCATTCGAGGTTGCTTCTTATCGCAAAGAGTTAAGGGGCATTGTACACCTAGCCACCATGTATGATGCATATGACTTAACAATTACCTCATCTCATAAGATCCATTCATTCTTAGCAGATGCAAATGACTGTGTAAACGTAAATTGAGTTTTCAACCGGTTCTAGTCGAGTTTTAGCACTATCACGAGATAGCGTCAAAAATGACATTCTTTGTGTGTGAATATTGTCGTACGATTACGTAAAATACGATTTTTAGCTTAAACTTATTATTGGTATACTTACTTATTTCTTTGGAACGTTGTTCCGCTTGCTACCTATGCGGAATTTCAAAGATTGTATTCCTTGATATTGAAAGAGAAAAGGAAACGCAGTAGACATCAAAAAACAATCTTCAATAAATATATAATTTATTTCCTATCGTCACTTAAACTACTACTAAGAACTCGTCAGACAACCCCTCAAATGACGACATTGACCCGATGATGCTTCGCGAGGTGCCAAAGTATCTGATCCTGTATGACGTCAGCACCGCCGTGGCTGGCACATGCCACTCGATGGTCACCCTGCTGGTTCCGAGGAGGGTGGACGCACGTTCCCATATAAACCTGGGTGGAGAAATGAGACAATTGTCTAAAAGTTTCATAATCAGACACATGCATTGCTTCTGAACTGAACACGCAATTGGGTACCCTGTGTCGTGGGAACCAAAAAACGGCGATGTCATAAACATTCTAAGATAGGGTTTTTCTGTCTTCTTCTCTAGCCCGGATTTAAAACCAGGACCTCTAGCTTGTGAGCTCGACGCGTTACCTCACAAAGGTACCAGGTAAGAACCAGACAGAAGTAGGAAGTCGTGGCTCCGCAACATCAGGGAATGAACGGGAGTGACTAGCGTAGAACTGCTGACGCGCTTGGCAAAGAACAGAGCGGAGTATCATGCACTATAAGTAGAAGAATTCCTTGATACCTAGTGTCCCAGTCAGCATCGGTGGCGACCTGCACCCATTCCCCCAGGTCTAGCCGCTCCACGCTCAGGTAGGTGTCCTCCTGCCTCAGATCGTTCCGTGGACTTGCTCCCACCTGGAATCATAAGGTACTATGATACTGTATACACATTATTGGATTAGCAAACGTGTACCTTTCCTACTGGATTTGACCCACAGACGAACAGGGTAAGCTACATGTGACTGTTAGGTAAATTATCGTTTGACGAAGTGTTCGGGAGATATGATTAGTAGATATGGAATTGTCGATGCGGCTCGGCCAGGGTTTTTGTGTATTGTGACCCTTAATAAACGCCTATTATTTTCTATTCTACTTACAAAAACAGCCGTCGCCACCTCTCCCCTCCTGACTTGTGGCCCGGGCTGCGTGATGACGTCACCGTATCTGTTGCCCAGCCCGGACGCGTCCAGAATGACCGGCAGGATCAGGGAGATGGTGCTGTTGCGGTAGTCAGCTGGCTCCGGACCTGCGTCCACGTCGCCACCCTGCATGAAGAAACTGGTTGTTAGATCCATGGGTTACATTTATAGACATAAACATTTCATCATGTACAGACACATAAACATTTTGTTGAGGAAGCGGGTGGTTTATGCCAAGAGTTTATCATCTGCCTACCGCTCTTCCGGGAAAAGGGTTCATTGCTTAAAACCTCACACTAGGATACGCTGTGTCGTAGGAACAGCGTCACGCCTTTTCCCATATAAAAACTCACATAAAGTTTGTCATAATGAGAGGCTAATGATAATAATGATGAAAATATCTTACCTCCACAGCAAGTCTTGCAAATTGGTCAAACTTGTTTAAGAATATGTCCAGAGTGTTTGGTCCGTAAATGGTTGAAGCTGCTTCGTACCGTTGCACCTGTAAAGTTAAATCATACTTTATCAATTGACCATTACATCCTGTCAAACTTAAACCAACTAGATTACAATATTATCATGTTTTATGTAGCCAATGTCGTGTACCACTGCTGGGCAAAGGCCTGCCTCCTTGCAGTCCAAAAATCCCTGGGGGGTCATTCTCTTAAGAGACAAGCCTAGAGCATCTATCCAACCGAAGATTTCGAGAATATGCAAACCCCTCTGCCAAAGAAATGGGACCAGTGTTCCTAAAACTACCTCACCCCCAAAAGTGACTATTTTGCATAAACATTACGCGTGATTTTTCCATCCACTACTCCAACTGACCTGATACTCCTCAAACGTCGCCACATAGTGAATATACTCATTAGTCAGCCCCGACACCAGGACTTTCCCGCTGTCAATGTTGATGGCAGTGCTGATGACGTCACGCACTCGTCTGCCGGCCATGGTGGTGGGCTCGCCAGGGATCCCGGCGATGGCCACCCCGGCTAGGTAGATGAGGGTGGCTGAGACCACGCGCGGGTGCCATGGGATCGGGAAGTTTGCCTGGGGAATAAGAGTTATTTGTCTTCGAAAAATACTGTTATTTCCGACGGCGGTGGCGTCGCATGACTCGCAAGTAGTAAGTAATTGTTAGTATCATTGTATTCGGATGGTCGGATCGCCGAGTGCTAATAAAAGAGTAAAAGAAAATAAATTTTAGCGCATTAATGTCCCCAACGAGTGGCACAATCCTTTACCCGTATTTGCATACGAGTCTTCTTCTTCGTGTGGAAACTTTAGTTGACGTAGGAAGAATCATAGAAGATCCTTCCAGTAGTCAGACACTGCGATGGCTTTGTCATTAGCCTGCATAAGGTCGGCGTGTGTGCAGGAAGTCGGGCACAGCGGGCACGACAGCAGGTGGCTGGAAGTTTGGGGGGCACCGCAACGGCAGCTTGTACTTGCGTCCTCAGGCAGGATGCCTCAGCGTCGCATGTTGTCTCAGGTGCGCCCGACGCGTAATCTCAGCCGGTTCAATGTTTTCCACAGCCGCCAGCCCAGGTTTTGGCCCGGAGGGAGTTGCTCCTCAGATTTACCCCAATCAAGGCTTATGTGGATTTGTGGGGATTTCTCCCAAAGCCTTGCGGAGGCAGGCATCTCAACAAGAGGGTCTGTTGTGGCCAGGAAGCTTAGTCTGGATTTAAGACGAGGTTTTGCTGGCTCCTGGCCAAGCAGAGGGTGGCGAGAATCTCTCGACCATGGAGGCAACCCCACGGCGAACAGAAGGTAGGGCTATGCCAGCCAGGCGGTGCAGCATATCTGTGGGGGTTGGCTTGAGACAACCAGTGATTAGGCGGCAGTTTTCGCTCAGCGCCACGTCCACCTCCTTGGAGTGGAAACGCACTAAATTAGAGCGCAGAAACTCGGACATGCATACAAGTAAGAAACGAGTATTCCTCAGAAAGTTCGATGGCCTTGGATTCGCCATCTGTGAGAAAGAGAGGTTATGCCCTCATCGTGGTAATCAGGCGCCAAGAAACTTGGCCTGACCTTTAAGATAGTCTCTCTCTCTCTCTCTCTCTCTCTCTCTCTCTCTCTCTCTCTCTCTCTCTCTCTCTCTCTCTCTCTCTCTCCCTCTCACTCCCTCTCTCTCTCCCTCTCTTTCTCTAGCACTCTCTCTCTAAGTACTCACCCTCCCAGTAGCCAGCAGAATAGGCTTCGGCGCATGACACTCCACATCCTCCTCAGTCGGCTCCGAGACCACCCCACTGATGGTGTCAAGGAGGGGATTCCCCACGATAGTCCCCTGAGTGATGTTGAGTGTGTTGGCGCCATCTATCGTGCCTGATGCGAAGCTGTAGCCCATGCCTGGCACGCAGCCCCGGACTGGGTCGCTCTGGAAACACAAAAAATACCAGACGACAATTACCAGTTGATTTCACTTTAAGCAGTTGAATATTCTGTTTTGCGTGACAGGGACGAATCGCCCGGTTGAATTATGAAGATATTTCTCCTTGCGATGTTTACGATGAAAGGACGAAATACAAACATTTCTATCAACGGCAGACAATTCAGAACATTATGTGATTTCACATTTTTAAACGAAAATGTTTTGACATGACTTGTTTTCAAATTTTAATGTTAAATCGCATAGGTACGTATAGCATGTTGCATTGCATGTTTTCTAGGAATCTGCATTTCAGCGAGACCATAGTTAACTCGATGGAGTTGTAACTTCATACAATATCAACTAATGTATACTAGTGTCACCATGTTATCTAGAGCAGGGAGCGTGGCGCCACCGTCTGCGCCAACTGAACAGCATGTACACTACAACGACTGACAGCTGAAGTGACAGTCGTTGTAGTGTACATGCTGTTCAGTTGGCGCAGATGGTGCCGAGAAGTGACTGACAGCTGAATTATTTTGACTACGGAACCCTTTTTAACCGACTTCCCAAAAGAGGTTGTTTACAATTTGACCGGATGTTTTTTATGTATGTGCCCCGATTGCGCCTAGACGGACGGACCTATTTGGAAAATTATTTTCTTGTTTGAAAAGGTTTACCTTCCCATTGTTCCCATTGACACCAGGTAAGGATCTGATGATGGGATCCTGGAGAAATCGATGGCACTCTTCAAATAGTATAGGCAGACCTATAGTGAATTTTGTGTTTGTCATAATAACTCGTACAAATGCACATGGTAAGCATAATATTGTGATGCGGAACTGATGATGTAGACCACACATGGCCACCAGAACTGCTCAATACTAGGTACAAATACAATGCGTGGCTGACGGGCAACGCATAGCCTAAACCGGTGGACCTCGAGCCGTGAAACTTTGTACAGAGGTTCCTTAGTAGCGTGGGGTAGCACTGTGATGGGATTTGACAAAATTACGTCCCCAAGAGGGAGGGGGGGGGGGGGTTAGGGGTTACAGTTTGTATTACTCATTCTAATCAAATAGGGTTTAAGTGTATCGCACATGAACTCGGACGGCGTCAGCCAACGCGAATAGCTAGAAAGGCTTTCCCAGAAGAACTCCCCCGAAAATTTTTACACGGCTCTCAACTCAGGGCGAAAATTTTCATAAACCGTCATGATTGATTTATCAAGTTGACGCAAATTGTACAGACGGTTGTATGACGACAACGATTGTATGATGACGACGAATTATAATGACGCAAGTTACTCGCTGGATTAAAAAATTAAAAGTAAAAAAACATTTTTAAACAAAGCTTTTATTTAATGCCCTAAAAAGAAGAAAATAAAATTTCAATTCAATCAAATGCGTCATTTTATTAACCGACTTCCCAAAGGAGGAGGTTTACAATTCGTCCGGATGTTTTTTTTTTTTTATGTCTACACCCCGATAGCGCCTAAACGGATGGACCGATTTGGAAAATTATTTTTTTGTTTGAAAGGGTTTACCTTCCCATTGGTCCCATTGACACCAGGTCAGGATCTGATGATGGGATCCTGGAGAAATCGAGGGAACTCTTCAAATATTATAGGCAGACCTATAGTGATTTTTGTGTTTTTCATAATAACTCGTGCAAATGCACATGGTAAGCATAATATTGTGATGCGGAACTGCTGATGAAGACCAATATGGCCACCAGAACTGCTCAATACTAGGTATAAATACAATGCGTGGCTGACGGGCAGGCAACGCATAGCCTAAACCGGTGGTGGACCTAGAGCCATGAAACTTTGTACAGGGGTTCCTTAGTAGCGTGGGGTAGCACTGATATGGGATTTGACAATATTAATTCCCCAGGGGGGGGGGGGGTGGATAAGGGGTTACAGTTTGTATTAAACTCAATCTAATCAAATAGGGTTTGTGGAAGTCGGTTTTTTCTAAAGTTTACTTTTTGTTTCAATTATTACATTACACAATTGATATGATATAAAAGCTTGTTGCGAGATTTACTTGTGTAGACTTAATTAGGTGGGTACTTAGGCACCTATTTGCACAGACTTGGAGATAAATCCTGCAACAAGCTTTTATATCGTATAAATTGTGTAATGTAATAAAATGACGCATTTGATTGAATTGAAATTTTATTTTCTTCTTTTTAGGGCATTAAATAAAAGCTTTGTTTAAAAATGTTTTTTTACTTTTAATTTATTTTTAACTTTTTAGTCTTTATCATTACAGGACAAAACATCTAATCTAGAATTCGAGTGCTTGTCAAGACAAATCAAATGAGACCAAACACGATAGAATTGCGTCGTTTGGTAACAGAGTTCCCATGGCCACCTTCCGGCTCCAGCATCAGATCAGCACTATGTCATAAAAAATATTTTAGGACCAAAGTATTTGTTAAGACGAATCGAACGAGCCCAAGCAAGATGGTGTTGCGATGTTTTATGACAGAGTTCCCATGGCCACCTTCCGTCTCCATCATCAGATCAGCTCCAAGTCAGAAAAATATTGCATTGTCATCCAATTTACATACGTATGCAAAATTTTAGCACAATTGGATAGCGGGAAGTGGGTCAAATTCAAGCCGACATTTTTGACGCGAACCGTGATACCCATGCACAAACAAACAAACAAACAAACAAACATACATACATACAGTGCAAGTTAAATAAAAGCTTTTAAAAACATCAAAATCTTAAATTTTCGCGGAGCCCCTGGGAGCCTATTACGGAACCCCAGGGTTCTGCGGAACACCATTCAGGAACCGCTGCTCTGGATAACTTGGTGGCTCAGGTACTTTTATTAAGTTAAGTTAAGTTACCGTGTTGAAAGTCCTCGCTACAGGATCGTATCTCGGGACGACTTGTTCTGGCATCTCCACGAACTGATGTATTATCGCCAGGTCTCCTGTCAGCTCCTCACCCGGGGAACTTAGGGCCTCCTGTAACAATATCAACGATTAGAACACATCCCCGTTCATTGAGCCCTTAAAATTAAACTTCCCACCCGTAGAAAAATTCAAACTTTAGAGGTCTTTTTGACCCACAAAGGCTGGATTTTACCAACGAAAGAGTAACTTTTACTCGAGAGTATCTTCTACTTTTTTATAGACACCAGTAAAACCTAGATCAGATCACCTCATTTTGATCTGTCATTTGTCACACAAGTCATCCCCGGGATAGTTATTCTCGTATAACTTTTTGTTGGTGAAATCCGCCTTAGGGTACGTTTTATAGTACCTAAAATCGCTTCTTATATGATGCCTACACCATAAAAGGAAGCTAACCTCCAAAGCCGTTTCGGCACTACGTTGATGACTCAATCAGTCAGTCAGTCAGTCAGTCAGTCAGGACTCAGGACTTGTTCTTATATGATATTTATGATGATTTTACTAACCAAGTGGGTGCAGTTTTTACTCTGACCAACCAACCCGCATGGGAAAATGCGTGACGCTGTGTTTTTTAGGGTTCCGTATCCGAAGGGTGCCAAACGGGACCCTATTACTGAGACTTCGCTGTCTGTCCGTCCGTCTGTCCGTCCGTCTGTCCGTCTGTCTGTCACCAGGCTGTATCTCATGAACCGTGGTAGCTAGACAGTTGAAATTTTCACAGATGATGTATTTCTGTTGCCGCTATAACAACAAATACTAAAAATCAAAAGAAATTTAATATTAGGGGGGCTCCCATACAACAAACGTGATTTTTTTTGCTCATTTTTGCTCGATATTGATAATGGTAGCAGGTAGACGCTTAAAATGTTTACAATATATTGATTATATTATTTACTTAAAAATAAATAAAAAAATGCCGTTTTTTATAGATAATGGTACGGAACCCTTCGTGCGCGAGTCCGAGTCGCACTTGGCCGGTTATTTTTCTTTATTATCATTTTTTTTTTAAACTTAGTTTACGGAGCAATCACGGAAAGCAACGTGGTTTATGCGTGATCTCTGTCGCTCGTTCCAGAGTGATGAACCATCTGACACATATTTTATTGACCCCTCTCAATGAAGCACAGTAGATACACAAGTAATTATTAATTTATGTTTTTTACTAACCAACCACTGGGGTATGGGGTTCGCTTGGACTTGTATCAAAGACATTGGGGACCGTAATTTTGACAACCGCTCCAAGGCTTTCCTGCTGCAAAGGATCTCACTCGCTTTGCAGCGCGGTAAAGCTGCCAGTGTAATGGGCACCTTTTGGCCGGGAGATTCTTAGGGCGGCGGCATGGCGGCGGTTTGTTTGTATAAGTTTGTAATTTTGTTTTATTTGTATTGTTGTGACGAAGATTACCAACCATATCTAACATGGTGGTGATGGTGGTGGTTCACCGGTTAACCGTTTTACCGGTGATTTCCCGCCAATAAAATCACCGGTCCTTACCGGTGAACCGGGATCACTCTATCTAGGTCACGTGTTCACGTTATCAGACAGTGCCTTTTTTGATAATAGGAAAATAATCTAAAAACAACAGAGTGGAGATAATGATAACTATAGTTTATCATAGTCTAGACATTACATAAACAACCTCATTGTTACAGATTTGTTTTAAAATTAACAATAGGACATAAAGTCAAATGATCTCTTATAAACGAAGGGTTCCGTACTATTGTGCATAGGTATATGTAGGGTTGCCATCTGTCCGGGTTTCCCCGGATTTGTCCTACTTTAGAGGGCGTCCGGGGAGCGTCCGGGGGGGAATCATTTGTTGTCCGGTCCGGGTTTAAAAATTTAAAGTCTTGGTCCGCCCGCGACACACCAGGTGCAATTTTACACAGCATAGTCAGAACAAACAAAAATAAATTCGACATGTTATGTGATTTTTTCGGGGCGGCTATCGCCGCCCTATGTGTTCTTATGTTGTACGGTTGTCCTTACTAGACTTGCTGGCCATGGTAAATTTCCGGGGAGGCTCACGCAGCCCTATGATATGAGTTCATATGAAGTTTTCTTTCCTCGACTTGCTTGCTATGGGTACTTTCTGGGGCGGCTGACGCTGCCTCGGAATTTATGTGAAGTTCTCGATATTAGACTTGCTAGTCATGGGAAATTCCGGGGCGGCTAACGCCACTCTATGAATTCATATAAAGTTCTCTTTATTAGACTTGCTAGTCGTGGGAAATTTCCGGGGCGGCTGGTAAGATTTGTTATCTTAGTTAGATTTAAACAATCTAACTGATTTAAACAAACTGTAATAAGTTTTTTTTGTTAGGTACTTACATTAAAAATGATGATAAAAGATGACTAAATTTAATTTTAAAAGGTGATTTTTATTTTACTTACTTACTTATGACATTTTTAATTGTTTTTTATTACACTGACTATATTTAGTAAAAACTGTCCGGGTTCTGGTTCTGAAATATGGGGTTATTTATCACGCATCTTGTCCTAGTTCCCAAATTTTAGAGATGGCAACCCTAAGTATATGGCTATGGATATCCACATAATAGATATCAAAACTTGAGGGTCATGTTCATCTAGTCATTCTCACTGCTTTAAATATACCACCTACTTTCTGACTGCACTTCAATCTTCTCCTGTCGCTGTATCTGGTTCCAAGGACACAGGGTATCCTAGGGGCAAGAAGTTATGTTCCTTGTAAGGCCTCGACCAGAGTGGAGTGGCTTACGCGGTGGCTAAGGAGGGTGCGAATAATCGAATATATGAAACCGCCGCTTGCGTCGATACTGTAGTGACTAAGGCGGGTGTGGCCAAAGTTCCCTTGCCCAAAACACCGCGCATTCAATCAGGAAGAGGCCTCAATTTAATGATATCTTACCAAAGCCCCCTGGTAGACTTGCTGACCAATAATCTTCGTGCTCTCAAACATGTCCTCTCCGGGACCCAAGGAGTAGCACCTCTCCCCCGCGCCGCAGACCAGGAACTGGTTGTCACACGCCTCGCCGGTGAACTCGCAGCGCGCGCCGCGTGTGTTGGGGGACACGTCGCCGAGGTTTGAGGAGAAGAATCCGGTTGGGATCTCGGGCTGGAAGGGTTTTGACATTCTATTACGTCCTTTATCTATCCATGGTTTTCACATTACTAGAGTTAGATTTGACAGTTGCGCTATGGAACTTATGTCAAATTGGACCTTATCTATCTGCAGATCGAGGATTGATAGGTTATTGCAAACAGCCGTAATGGTAGAATGGATCAGTCTCGGGAATCAGTCAACGTCGATTTGATCGACAGCTTCTATTATTTCTATCACACCAATCAATCGACAATTTCTATTACACCAATTTCTATCACACCAATCAATCAACAGTTTCTATTACACCAATTTGTGTCACGCCAATCAATCGACAGTTTCTATTACACCAATTTCTATCACACCAATCAATCAACAGTTTCTATTACACCAATTTCTATCACGCCAATCAATCGACAGTTTCTATTACACCAATTTCTATCACACCAATCAATCAACAGTTTCTATTACACCAATTTGTATCACGCCAATCAATCGACAGTTTCTATTACACCAATTTCTATCACACCAATCAATCAACAGTTTCTATTACACCAATTTGTATCACGCCAATCAATCGACAGTTTCTATTACACCAATTTCTATCACACCAATCAATCAACAGTTTCTATTACACCAATTTGTATCACGCCAATCAATCGACAGTTTCTATTACACCAATTTCTATCACACCAATCAATCAACAGTTTCTATTACACCAATTTCTATCACACCAATCAATCGATAGTTTCTATTACACCAATCGATTGTTTATAACGCGATAACAGATAACATTAATTTGGGCAGAAACCTTTAGATAATATTTTGACTTCCTATTAAGCTCATGGAATTGGTGCATTACGCAAACTTTTCAATAGCTGTATCATTTAAAAAAAAATCTCTACCCTGACCACGTTTTTAAATGGATCTACCCTACCCACCAAGACCAAATTGGCCTCATTTTGCTGCTCAATATACATAGTCTATATTATTTGATGCTTCTCTATTTGCACAGATTAATCACGAGCCATTTGTACCTTTCCAGTAGGCAGATTAGGGTTCAAATCCTTCTCCAGCATCAGCGCTGCTACCCCCAGATTATCTGAGGAGATGAGCTGGTTGGTCATGTTCATGCTGGTGGTGTGTACCGCATACCAGTTCAGGACCCCGTGGAGGGTCCCGTCAGCCTTCTCGATGCGAATCTGCGATAGTGTGTTGTCTGTGTTGGTTGGGTATCTGAAATCACAATCGGTACAGTCTGAATATAATGAATGAAGTCCTAAAGGCCTAGTAAGTCGACTTATAACTAAATAATTCCGGCTACAGAAAAAAACGGGAAGTGAGTCAAAAGAGCGTTCGAAGTTTCCGCCTTTCCGTTACAAACAACAAGCTAAGAAGTGGCTCTGTGAGCTGTAGACCTCCCGAGCGACACCGGGTATTTTTTTTTTCATTATTTTCCATCCCCTCACCGCTCACATTGTACTTGAAGTTTATCAGATAAACAGACGGAATTGTTATAAAAATAAATAACCCGACTGCATTTTCTTTCAATAACACATACAAACTTATGAATGTACCTGGTTACGCACATGGAGTAGGAAAGTAGCCGCACCAATAACTTACATTTTGCTATCTAAAATACAACCTATTGACTTTTCACTAAAATTATATAGTCTGTGTTACTCTCATGGTCTCCACGAATACAACGACTTGTTTTTGAATCCAAATTTGTAAAAAATTGTCGAGCCGTTTGGGCTATAGCGTATTTTTACATTTTCAAACCCCATATCTCCGCCATTTTGAAAATGATCGATAAACTTAATCAACAAAAAACTATTTAATTATCCAACCTGCTCACAAAATTTCACGAGAATCGGTTGAGAAATGCGACCTGTAGAGGAGAACAGCCAGACAGATGGACAGACAGACGGACATACGAAAGCATCTTTGCCTAATCCTAAAACGGAGACTCTTTGCTCGCTCTAGATAGATACTAGAATATGCATAAAATGCCTGCTGTGTTTGCATTGTAAAAGGTTGGCTTGTTTTGCAGTCAAGCGTATCCACTTACAGAACCAGTTAGTTATAGCTACTGGCCTATTACGGTTGTCTCTGAGAGATAACTATATAATTTCTGTTTACGTAAAAAGTTCACTCGACTCAACCAAGCTATCTCGTCTAACTAGTTATCTACTAGATAGTCTGTAGGCATATAGTGTGAGAAATAGTACTTACCAGCTGTACCAATTTAACTGAACATTATTTTGCTCGTCTTTTAGGTGATCGAACAGTGCAAGTACTGACCTAACAACATGTTCCTTCTATTCGTGTTAATAGTGCTTCTGATAATTTACTATTACGGGACACGGAACCACAATTACTGGTCTAAGAGGCGTGTGAAATGTGAACCACCATTACCAATATTCGGGAACCACTTCAGGAATGTTTTCGGGATCATGAGCTTCACTGATATTTTCTCGGAACTATATAACAAGTATCCGGGAGAAAAATATGTTGGCTACTACCGAGGTAACACTCCGGAGTTGTTAATTCGGGACCCGGATTTGGTGAGACAGATTATGAACGTCGATTTTAGCCACTTTTATACGCGAGGCTTTGGGAGGCATCCAGACGTGCAGCCTCTTCACTTGAACCTGTTTCACGTTGAAGGAGATCGATGGAAGCTACTACGGCAGCGGCTGTCGCCTGCGTTTACTACTAGCAAGCTGAAGAGTATGTTCCCTCTGGTGGTTCAATGTGCGGAGAAGCTACAGAAGGTTGCGCAAGAGCAAGCGAATAGTGGCGCAGATTGTGACGTCAGAGAACTTATGGCGCGCTTCACAACAGAATTCATCGGCGCCTGCGGCTTCGGCATCGAAATGGACGCCATCAACAATGAATGCTCACAATTCAGGGAACTCGGAAAACTCATCTTTACACCCGAGATTAGCTTGTTCGTAAAATTCCAACTGTTTGCCCTCTTCCCTGAGTTCGCATCCTATATTAACACCAGCAACACGCAAGTCTTCGACGCCTGCACCGAAATCTTCCTGAATGTTCGGAAGCAGAGAAATATGAAACCCATCGGGCGGAACGATTTCATAGATTTGTTACTGGAGTTGGAACAGAAGGGTAAAATTGTTGGCGAATCGGTGGAGCACAGAACTCCGGAGGGAAAACCTTTGCCTATAGACATGGAGCTCGACGTCAAGTGCTTGGCTGCGCAAGTTTTCATCTTTTTCGCGGCTGGCTTCGAGACGTCATCTTCGGCAACCAGTTTTACATTACACCAACTGGCTTATAACCCCGACGTACAACGGGAGATCCAGGAAGAGATCGACGCAGTCCTCAAAAAGTATGATAACAAATTGTGCTACGATGCCGTTGAGAAGATGGAGCTTCTCGATATGGCGTTTAAGGAAGCAATGAGGATTTTCCCATCGCTTGGATGTCTGCATCGGGTCTGCGAGAAGAAGTATACGCTTCCTGGGACTGAGGTTACTATAGACAAGGGCGTAAGGGTCGTGATTCCTATTCAGGCTATTCAGAATGACCCGCAATACTTTGAGAACCCTTCAGAGTTCCGACCGAAGAGATTTGCTCCCGAAGAGGCGAACAAACGTCACAAGTTCGTCTACCTGCCGTTTGGAGAAGGACCTAGGGCGTGTGTAGGTAAGAAAATTTACCAGCCATCATATCTTTCATCTTGTCTGTTTATTGAGTAAAGAAACAAATTAATGTCTCGGCGTTGGATGTTTGTTTGGGCTGTGATTGCTGTTTGTGATGCGTCGCAGACAAAGAGATAACCCTATTAAGTACATTATACACGGTGTAACAGAAGGTTTAGTCATAATTTGATGGCGTTATTAGTAACGTTATTCTAAACAACCTTCTTTATGAAACCGATTTGATCAGAGCAACTTTATGTTTACTTCTCCAAAATGTGCTGACCACCCGGACCAAGACGACTGTTAGGCACTAGTTTCTGGATTTCACGACGCGCGACGGTTCACTACGTGTGAGAGTCCGTCTCGCACTTGACCGATCATTCAAGCCTTTTTCAAGAATGCTGATGAATGATGATGTTAACATGTTACAGGAAGCCGCCTAGGCCAGATGCAGTCCCTTGCCGGCCTCGCCGCTTTACTTCACAAGTTCACATTCGAACCAGCGCCATCAACCACCAAGAAACTGCAAGTAAACCCCATGTCCAATGTAGTGCAGGGCCTTAAGAATGGCCTCCCTTTGAAGATCACGGTTAGGAAGGACAAGCTTGTCTGATATTGAATGCCAAATCGCTTTCGAACTCCAAATCATACTTTAAAACTATGCGTTGTCAATTTATTTTTGTTAATTATTCTTTGTGTGCTGAAACAGCTAAGTCATACACCCAAAAAGCCTGAAATAAACGATGCCATTCATTCATCATTCTTACCTGGATCGTTCCTCCAATGGATTGTACTCGTAGGAGTATGGTGATCTGTTCATGTGTGCCTCGTCCACTTCAGTCTGCGCGAAGAAGAGTCGTGCTGGTACAATGTTCTCGTGCGCCCGTACTATACTCTGCGTACATAAACATTACACCCTTTTGACACCTTTATATTAGGTCCAATGAACTCCAATCTCATGTAACATAATTTACCGTTATACCTTTTCCCATACGGTGTGGCAGAGGCACAACTGTGCCCACTTTTAGCCAGTGATTCAAGTGATATTAGGCCCAAATATCATGCGTGCACAAATCTAGCAACAGAAATTTCGGCCACTTCTGGTTCTTTGACTTCAAGTCTTGGTATGTATAGTTATGTAGTTCAGATGACAATTCAACATCATGGTACCATCGGGCTGGCTGGTCTGATCATGGACATCAAAGCTGGCAGAAGGAAACCAATAAACCCATCTAATTTAAGCCCACTAGATTCGTCGTGACAAGTCGTTTTAGTATCTCAGAGAGAGAGCTGACAGCCTACCTCAAATATTGGAGAGAGCAGAAGCAAGCTAAGAAGAAAATTGTCATAGCTAACCCTGGTAATCCCCTCGACATACGCCTCATAGGTCTCTCTCGAAAAGCCCAGAATGGACACGTCCAGAATGAAGTCAACCAGATATCCACCCGGAGCTGCGTGTGTGTGCGTGCCGGTTAGTATGACGTTGCGTAGAGTGTAGATATCGCCGTATAGCTGTTGCAGTCGTCGGACTACCTGTGGGTAAGGAATTATTATCAATATCGTCACAATTCTAAGTGGAAATCCACGTCGACATCATTGGACACGACACGTCAGAAAAGATACAAAATAAATAATTCTGAATGTCTTGTTTCATCCTCATTCTGTTCTGTGTTTTCTGTCTTTTCTCATGCCATTTCCATGTAGCGCCTCGGTCTTGTCTGTCCACCAGTGACCTCGATTCTGAGGCCTATAGGATCTGTATGGATTCATGATATAAGCAGATAAATAATTTATTCTTATCATATTTTTAACAAATGATTCACATTAATGAGTTCTTCAATGCAGTTCTATGCAGTGGGATCATTAGGATATATCCATTCAGTTTACTTTATCTTTTGTACACGCAGTTCTACTGAAAACCGGTTGGTAACTGGTATTCAAGGACAATAACCCCAGTAGCGAGACTGATTTGTAACTCCTTGATGTCACCAGTTATCTATCACCCTGGTTTCCTTCACATGCCGATGGGCTTGTGCCTTACCTCGCGTCTCACAGCAATACCGATGGACTGGGCCTCAGCGGAGACCAGCACCAGCCTGGTGTCTCCCTGCACGAAGATGAAGGCTCTGGAGAACTGTCGGAGGTGAATACCGCGCCCGCTCTGACCGAGCTCCGCGTATCCCATCTAGGAAGTGGGTCATCGAATATTTTAAGAGGTTGTTAGGGACATCATTCTGAGCAACTTTCACTATGAAACCGATTTGATCAGAGCAACTTTTAGATAAGTAAAATATACTATTTTACCGCCTTTGTAACGCAATGGTTAAGCTGTAAGGTTACAACTGAAAAAAAAATTAAGAATTTGGCACAGAACTTAATTTTTTACTTCTCCATTCAAATCAACTCAGCTGACCCACTCAGACCAAAATGTAATAACCGGCCAAGTGCGACAGCTAACCTAAAACTTCACAAAATCCACTTCTTAAACACTAGGGAACTATATGTATATGTATAGTTGAAAATTACCTAATTATATCCCGAAGTGCGGACAGCAGTGATGAAGATGAGAACTCTTCTGTTAGTTCAACTGAATACACAAATTCGATTATTTCCGATTATTTTGGTAACATCCCTAGTGTTTAAGAAGTTGATTTTGTGAAGTTTTAGGTTAGCTGTCAAGTTCTAGGCTTCTAAGCATGCATAGAGTATAGCATAACTTTATTACTATCGGCCTCTTATTATCTTTGACAACTCCTCTATTCGTATAAGATTTTTATTCTCTACGGTTACTTACAAAAGTGATCTCAGTACAAGGGCCGGTCATATCAGCAATGCCAGCACCAACAAGGTACGGCAGGTCATCCGGATTCGGGTCCACTGCAGGCTCAGTCGGGTCAGGGTCAGTGACCCCTGGCTCTGTAACCGGCGCCTCTGTGGTGGTTGTCTCTTGTGTGCTGTTGCCGTTTTGAACCACGAGCACTATCGTCGCCACCATACCGCCAGTGGCTATTATGGTCACTAATGTGATCACGACCTTGCCAGTGAGTGTGATCATTTTGCTATCTGGAATTTTAGATAAATAAATGGTTTATTAAGCCGAAGATTACGTTATAATATAATATGACATTGTTAGATTAGCCAGCCCCTTGTCAGTGGAATTTACGGAATAATTGAAAACAACTAAAGGATACTCATATGCCGCAGGGGATATTTAGACTATTTAGGGCACCGGCCCATCAGTGGCTTCTGGACAAAATACTCCAAGACTTTGACAGTGGGTACCAAGACGTCAATTAATGTCTATTGAAGGGGATGAGAACTTAATTTCCCCTAATTTTAATGTCATTTTTTTTCCTTTACGGCCACGAGAATGACAATCTCTCGACTGAAAGGGCCATCCCACATGACCGCGTTGCGGCGTCGCATCGCAAAAATTCGCGGCGAATTACATAAGGAATGTTGGCAGATTTTTGCGATCCGACGCCGCAACGCAGAAATCCGACGCCGCAACGCGGTCATGTGGGATGGCCCAAAGGGTTAACAATTGAAAATTAATTGTCATAATTTACCCACTAATGATCGGTTGTGGAGAACCTGTATAATATGAAACAACACCAAAACTAAGGATCTTTGTTCCTGAGCATAAACCTCAGTAAGTATTGATGTAGTTTGGACAGTTGCCTCAATAGTAATAGCTATACGGTGTGGCCCTAAATTGCGATGAAACCTTTACTACTCCATAGTTACGCCGATGGGCTAGCCCCATGTCAATCAAAATAGAATAAGTATTGAATAGCTTGTCGAAATTGGTCACAATTGTGCCTCTGCCACCCGTTATGGGAAAAAACGTGATGTTTTTTTTTTTTTTTTTCATTTTAGAGGTCTTTGCCACTCTAGTTAAAAAACATTTGATGAAAATTATTCATATGTTATAAAATAGTAATGTCGGGTTTTAAGGAGACATCGATACATCAGGTTGTGGAAAACATCTTGAGTAAACCTTCATATCTCTGTGTGGCGATTACTTACGAAGGAGATTCTTGATTAATATATTGGCACAATTGTACCTGTAGCGCATCGTATAGAAAAGGCGTGACGCAATGTTAGATCGTTTGATTTTTGTTGCAGTAAGTTGTCTGCTTTTAATTGTATTGCTTTTAGTATTCATCCGTTTAACCGACAGTAGAGAAATAGTATTTTACTCACCCCAGTGCAAGATATCCTTAACCACAATTCACAAACTTAGATTAATTGAGATTATTCCTTAGGCCAACATGATTTAGCACGCTCTTAACTTTGAGAAGCTGTCAATTCCCTTTTTCCCAACCAATGCAATCGGTAGCTCAATAATAAATCACATTATCGACTTTTGAATATCCATCCATCACTGCATTATCATTTAATTCCTTGATAATGCCTAATTTTACGAAGATTAATTGTCCGATAAATGAGTTAGGTGTGGTTCCGCAGGAAATATCATTACTTATTATTTTTGTTACACTTCAACAAATATAGCCACCATGCCTTCTAAAATAATTCATCTTCTTCCCCTTTTATTAATGATGAGCTATGCTTACATCTTTTATTAATGGTGAGCTATGCTTACTTCTTTTATTAATGGTGAGCTATGCTTACTTCTTTTAAGGTGTACTATGCTAGTGTCAATAGTGAGCTATGCTAGTGTCAATAGTGAGCTATGCTTACTTCTTTTAAGGTGAACTATGCTAGTGTCAATAGTGAGCTATGCTTACTTCTTTTAAGGTGAACTATGCTAGTGTCAATAATATATTTGAAAGATCATCAGTTCTCTGGCGAGAACGTGGAAATCACCTTGAGGGTGTTTTGTTGCTCCTAGCACTACTGGCACGTGTAGGGTAATGAAATCCAAACACTTCCTAGACGAAAGCAACTAAATGTCTGCTATAACATATCTACGCCTTTTTCCATACGCTGTCGGCAGGGCCCTGCCTGTCTGACTCACTGTCTCTTTCTAGTCGTTCTATCATCAGTGAGACGTCTATACAAATCGTGCCCTGCCGACAGCGTAATGTAATAAGCGCTGTAGGTGTAATAACTCGGCATCCTGCCTGGGAGACAGGAACCCGGGAGGCAGGGCACGGTAGACAGCGTAGTCTAATAGGCCCATAAACGTCAGTTCGGGCAGCTTGCTTGCCACGATCGCGATCGAAAAAGACTTGTCTGTGCAAAACATACAATTTCTCTGTTGGACCCGAGATGTCGCGCGCACAGGTTTCATAGTCAAGTCTGAGTTTATTATTAGTACAATGAGTGTTCCAGCCGTACCCTAAATATCTATAATCTCCACTTATTAAAATTGTTTTTATATTTTTGAAACGTTATCACTTAAATAACGTCAAAACCTGATGTGTAAATATTAGCCATACCACCCACTTAGGTTTTTATTTCAAGTGTTAGCACATAACACAAACAGAAAACTATATCTCAAGTAATAAGTGTATATTAAATATCCAATTAAAAAAGTATATCATAATTAAATGGCACATTCATATATGTCCGCACCTAACTACGTTCATAAAAATTACTTTCTTAAATAACAAAGTAAATAAATCTAAAATTACACATTCAATCTTAAATCCAGTTAAATACTATGGAAACACGTGTATAAAATAGAGAAAAGCGTAATTGAGATAGTAAAAAATGGCATATAACTAGGTACTTTGGTCTTTTTAGAGTACGAGGATACCTACCTACAGTACGTACACAATATTAAATACTACGATGAGATGGTAACAACTTTACGTATAGTTTATGAGCATAAATGTACAACACAAATTACAGATAATAAAACATGGATAATACGATGTAACAGATAGGATTTAGCGAACGAGGTCGGCTTGGCGAGCAAACTACCGTGCCCCAAGATGTATTTCTTCGGGGGTTTGTTTTATTTCTTAAACCGTTCATAATAAAAGTTGCTCAAATAGAACCTACCCCAATATACTTCTAAAGTATGACCAAACCTTCCTGTTTCATCCTATACCATACATAGCGTGTTTACAGTTAAATAATCATATTTATATAGTTTATATATTAGCCCATTATATTATGTACATTACATTAGCAATAATAAGTAATGCAACGTTTCAGCAGTAGGTATACTCAGTTCGCATCATTACATCGTGATTACATCCAAGTTTTTTCTATCTCCAAGCATAACCAATTCTACCTTTTGACAGCTTAAACAAAAGATAAAGCGGAGTGAATATTCGATTACGTCACAGCAAAGCTGTCAGAGAAGCCGTGATACGGATAAATCCCTCCGAGGATGTACTTATAGTTGCCGTAGTGGTGCAGCCGATACGTCCCTGGTGATGCGCCCGCGGGGATCTCCCATTGGATCTCGGCGTGGCTTGTGCCAAGGATCTTGTTGTTTCGATGCCAGATGTATCTGAGAACAGAAAGAGTAAGGGTCTGAGACTGCTTGAGATTCAGACAGACCCTAAATGTTTTGATGCCCTCTAGAGAGCGCGAATTTGAATTGGAAGTGACAGCGCTGTGATGATGTCACATCACTCAGCATCAGCTGAGTCCAGTCCTTTTTGCCACAAATAAAATAAGTAGATTACATGCTAGGTATGTTTAATTTAATGTGGCAAATAAACACTTCTTCTTTCTTTCTTTCTTTCTTTCTTTCACTTCACCTAACTCATAACCAGCGGAATATAAAGACGCATAGAATGGTGCTTTGATTGTCTAGTTCTGATGAAGTCGGTATTTTAGATGTTTTGGGGAACAGGTCAAACACTCCTCGCGCATTAACGAAATTGTTCTTAATTTTCGTAAAAATCCTGAGTGGGGCCATCATCATCATAATAAAGCAGCCAACATCAACACAATGCTGGGTTTAAGACTCTCTTTACTACGCCCCGTCTTCTCCGATCGTGAGCCCTCCGCATCCACTGCTTACCAGCTATGGCGATGATTTTATTGAATAAGAAGTTCTACTCATTTGTTAGAGCTTTGGCCCACCATGCCATAGTACAAAGTAGAGTAGTAAATAGCTTAGAACCCTCGAACAACTGCCAACACCTTTATAATCATAGAAATACTACATAATCCAACCCATCAGACGACCTCTGTGGCACAGCAATTGTTATTTTGCCTACCATGCGAGAGGTCCCGGGTTCGATTCCCGGCTGGACATAAAGAAAACAAAAAGAAACAGACCTTGTATGTTTAAATGTTTGTGATGTCGCTGTGTCTGGTTCCCACGAAACAGGGTATACCCTAGTGTGAGGCCAGAAGCAATGTATGTGCCTGAATGTAAATGTTTATGTTATCTCACTTGGTCTCCCAATCAGCGTCAGTAGCGACGACGGTCCACGCATCATCTTCAGCAGACTCCAGCTTCTCTACGGCTCCGTACCAGAGCCCGTGGCGGATGTTGTTGCGAGGGTGGCCGGACACCTGGTGAGGAATCCAATTTTGAATCAAATATGGATGTTAGAATGTGTATTGTATAGCTGTTGCTACGACAAGAACAAATACTGAACTGAATAAATAGGTATACGAAAAAAAAATTGATTGTAGTGAAGTTCAATATGATAGCGCCTGAATCGTTTTTATAGCAAAATCACGAGATGAAGATGTTGTCGTAATACCTGTCAGGCACTAATTTCTTGTATAATGATCTCTCGTCTCGCACTTGACCGATTATACTTACAAACATGGCTGTCACCAGGTCCCCATGGCTATACTCCTTCTGGGGCTGTTGCGTGCAGTCCCCAAACTCCTTGCTCCAGGGTGCGGAGTCCCACAGCACTGGAGGCACCAGCGAGATGAGCGAGTCACTGAAGTCAGGCGGCTGTATCTCGGTCAGGTCTGGGACGGTATCTTGCCTTGAGTCGATGAATTCGCCCTGGGAATGGGGATATCGATATCGTAAATAGTGTTAGTCGTACCTACGGTTGTTCTAATAGTACTGGGAAACATCGTGGAGATATAGTGTACGCATCTTCGTACGTCGTAACAGAGGAACCACGCAAAATTGAGTATTGAACAATTGGCTAAAAGCACAGATACTATATATTATACTATAATAGTATACTAATGCAGATAGACAACCTAGAACAAAATATGACACCTGCTTAAACTGAGACGCTACGGAAGCTTCTTTAGTTCCAGGCAATTATCGCTTGGTGCAGCACCATCGAAAAATTGCAAATACCACGAGAACTGAAAACATGGCGTTTAAAGTACAAATCTTACTCCTCACGCCATCTCTTTTTTACGAAGGGTTACTAATTCTAATTTGTATGGGATGAGCACCCTGTGCTAAAAGTGACCCGTATTGGAAAAGGCAAGACTTTTGTTAGGCATCAAAAGCTCAGTAACGCTTAGGCCGTAATACACAGTAGCCCCGGGAGCTATCTCATGCGCGTAAAAAATATGGTTTCCAGTAAAGGATGGTACTGTAGGGCCTTTGTTTGCTTGACTTGGCGGGGGCACTGCCGCGCCCCCCGTTTTGATTTCGCCGTCATTGGCCATAGCGGAGAGAACTGACTGAGAAACTGAAAAAAGTTTGCTTTTGCAGTTTTCATACATCTCAGGTACAAAACTGTATAAAAGTGTTTAGATTTTGACTCAACAAGAAACTCTTGAGCTATTTGAACCAGTGCATCGTGTCGAAAGGTCTACGACCTTTGCCTCAGCGAATCGCAATGATTAGAACTTACTTTCACAAGAGCTCCCGTTAGCTCGGCATACTTGTTGAGGTAGATATCCAATGTATGCGGGCCGTAGATTGTAGACGCTGCCTCGTATCGTTGCGCCTGAAAGAATACGCCGAGCAAACGTACGTTACTCCCAAAATACTTGGTCACCAAATCATCCACATAATATATGTACAGGATATAATTACGATGATGATGACATCTTGGGATATAATTACGATGATGATCCTCCACTTATGCCCGCCATACACACGCTGTACTCGATATATCCAGGATATCTTGCGTGAGTATGTATAGCGGGCAATGTACGGTATTGGACTGCTAACATCTTGATTATTTTTTATAGGATCTGTCAAAACGGGTTTATTGCATTGTGTGTATGATAGGTAGGATATCATAACCTACAACCTCAGGCCAATTTTAGATTTGTAGATGACTAGATAGAAGAAGGGAAACATACCTGATACTCCTCAGGCGTAGCAATATAATCGCTGTAGATATTCGACAGGCCAGAAAGGACCACTTTCTTGGCCGCTCCTCCTGCGGCCCTCTGCACGATATACCGCAGCCTTCTGCCGGACATGGTGGTGAACTCTCCGGGCACTGCGGCCAGGAAGAGGGAACCCACGCGAGCCATGGTGCAGGAGACGATGTGGGGCTGCCATTCGTAGGGGAACGTTGCCTGGAGACGGTCAGAAGGTTGGCTGGTTGTGTTATGTGATGGTTGTGTATTTACAATTTTACATGCAGATCCAGGTTGGAGTGGAGGTGACTGTTGCAATATTCATGGGAAGACATGAAGCAGATCTACATAAGTTTTAAATGCATAAATAGAAGAAGAAAATTAGGTACAGAATAAGTGTGTAGCGGCGTAAGTCATAAATAAGTTCTTATAATAATCACAGAGCTTCTAAAACTGTCAAACTTCTCTACAGTACCGACAAAGCGAGAGATCCCATGTTCCATTCCCGGCTAGGGAGGATAAAAAAATCACCAGATCTTGGAGTTTTCGTATGTGTATGAGGTCACTGTTTCTGGTTCCCACGACACAGGATATTCCAGTGTAAGGCCAGTAGCAATGTATGCCTGTAATGAAATGTTAATGTTGGTAATTTCAACAATCTTACCCTTCCCGTGGCCAGCAGTATAGGTTTCGGCGCTTGACACTTGATGTCCTCAGCCGTCGGCTTAGCGATGAGGTGCCCCACAGCGTTCCACAGGGGGTTGGTTGACGTGGTACCCTGGGTGAAGTCGAAGGCTCCAGGACCGTCGGTGGTGCCAGCCGCGAAACTGTAGCCCATGGCTGGGAGGCAGCCGTGGACTTTTGTACTCTAGAGGGAATAGATAGGAGATTGTATATTAATAAGTTATTATCATCGTAAGAGTAAAAACATCTGTGTTTCAAATGATTGGAGCAGGGCCCGATAGATAAGTAAGCTGGATGAAGTTTGCGGAAGACCGTAAATAACGTCATGAAGATGGAGCCTTTGCTTTACAAAGAAGATACGATCTAAGGTAGATAATGCTTGGGAGTTGAGGTAAAATGATTGTTTTGTACTGCCGATGCCTACGGAAACTTCAACGGTATCTGGTTTAAGGGAATCAAAATATTCCAAGGCACAAGGTAAGTATATATGTGTTCCAGTTCTAATTGAAGTTTTGGTTGTATACTTACAGTGTTGAAGGTTTCGGTGAGTGGATCAAAAGGTGAAACCTTTTCGTTAGGCATGTCTACGAACTGGTGGATTGAGCGAACTGGCCCAGTCAGGTCTTCCCCAGGTTTGTTGAGAACGTCCTGTAAGATGAAGAATATAACAACAGGTTCGCTCTCATAAGTACACCAGTCGAACTATTTTAGTATGGAGAACTATATAGAAGCGTTGACGAAAGGGTCAATTCATTGTTGAAGTATTAAACGGCTGTGCTTGCCTCTCCGTGAGGGAAAAGGCGGAAAGACTATATTTTGCATCCGATGCAACATCATTAGTTAAATATAAACATAGGTGAAGCTGATATTAAGCGTCAGCTTGCCACCAGAGCGGTGGTTTGAAAGCGGGCCTACGCTGTTTCAGTGTGGCAGCTATTTGACCATACATTTGACCTGTCACCGCTCCGCTTCCGCCCCCGCCGCCCGCCGGTGATGTACCAAAGCCTTTGAACTTTTTCGGGTGAAACATTTTTCGAGTTAGTGAACCTTCTGCCTCTCCACTACTGGAGGTTAGCAGTCAGCTCTTGGTCTTTAACCGCCTCTTTTCTTACCATAGCGCCTTCAAACAGCTTAGTCGCAATAATCCTCGTGCTCTCAAACATGTCTCTTCCCGGTCCTGAGGCGAAGCACTTCTCGTTCTCCTTGCAGAGCAGCGTCTCCTGGTCGCAAGCGGCTCCGGAGAACTCGCAGTGCGGGCCGCGGGTGTTGGGGGACACGTCACCGAGGTTTGTTGAGGCAAACGCACAGACGATTCTTCCCTGGAGAGAAATGGGTTAGATGTATTGTTGGTTTGCTCCCCCGCGTTTGCCTCATTATAACATGAAGTCGGAATGTGGTTATGTGGAGGCCAGATATGGAAATTAAATTCGTCATCAACATCATCGTCGGTAATCTGGCATGCCATTTCTGAGCTGGGCTTGGCCATGGCCTGATGAACTAAGATTTGAGACAAATCTACTACTTTCCTGATCACACCCATTACATTGCAGACAGATCTCGATTGCTGTCATGTTCATAGTCTACCTGATACAGAGAGCAACACCGGCCTCCTACCCTGATACCATGAATATGACGGTAGTCGAGATCTGCCACGTAAAATTAGGCTGTGGTGTACTATATCTCTAACATAATATATGGCAGTCAAAAGCTATTCCAGTGACTAAGGCAGCTTGTAATCTTCTGACATTTAATAGCTGATTAAGGCGTTCTATTATTATCACGCTTTTATTAGCTTCACCTGTATGTTTTTTTGTTTGTTCGTATGTAACCGACTCCTTTGGACTTGATTTTGACCCACTTTAAACGGACAGATTCAATTGAAACTTTGTACACTTATCAAGAATCAGCGACAATGTAATAATTTCATAAGTTTATCTCAGTTTCCTGATTAGGATCGCCAGGATTAATTAATTTTTCACACAGCCTCTGTGTGAGAGCAAGAACTAAAAAATGAAAAATAAATATAGTCGTCGGGCGCTGTTCCATATCTTTCGTACATCGAGCGCCCGTCGCTTTTTGTTTCACAATAATAATAGTATTTTTTATTCATTATTGTTTTAAGGTTAAGTATATTAAAAATTATTTTTAACTTTTTAGTTCGAAGTGCTTTAAAAGCGTGTTTTTAGTTTTTTTAAACTATATTTATTTATATGATATTTACGAACCTTTTTACCCTTGTCTCTGCAAATAAATTTCTTATTTCTTATCCTTACCCGAATCCCGATCTTAATATTAGCTAAAGGCAAGATCAGTGTTAGAAAAACTTACCTTCCCAGGCAGCGTAGACTTCCCATTAAGCTCCTTCTCCATCAGAAGCGAGGCATACCCGACGTTGTCCGACGATATCAGCCGGTTGGTGTTGTTCATGCTTGTCGGGTGGACGGCGAACCAGTTGATGACCCCCATGACCTTCCCGTCTTCTGTTGAGACGATGCGGACTTGCGCAAGGGTTTTGTCCACGTCGTATTTGTATCTGGGAATCATTATCACAGTCAGCGTTACCCATAGAGGGTGACAAAAGCACATGTGTGCCCATTTCTATCAACTTCAATGCTCCATTTTGCGTGACAGAAGGCGAGCCCACCGCCACAGCTAAGGAGCAAAGAAAAAGCAATCACAGTGTCTAAGCAGGTGTTTGGATGGGTGACCAGTTAATTCTTTGGCTGCAAGGCCTAGAGAAATTAATAAACAAGCAAAAGAAATACCCTCTCGCCTTTCCCTTATTTTCTTATGAGATGGCAGAGCGAGGCTTGTGCCACATTTTTAAATACAAAGGCATTACGAAGAAGTTTGTATCAAAAGTTACAATGCAAAACCAAGGGAAAGCCTTACTTTTGTCGCTCAGCCTCAGGATTGAACAGGTATGAGCTCGGCGACCGATTGATGTTGGCGTCCAGGACCTCGCCTTCTCCGTAGAGGATTCTCGCTGGCTTCACGTAGCTGTGTGCCACCACTATACTCTGAAATGGATCGTCATCATAATCATCATCAGGGAAACCACAGGACACCATTAATAAAATTAAGGGGAGCTACAATACCGTTTATCCTACCCTAATAGAACTAACAATCCTTTAATTTTAGTAGAGTATGGCATGTACCAGGCAGCGTTGTAGGATCTCCTGTAGGTCCTGTAACACATGCTAGTCGGAGCCGTTTCGCTGTTGCGATGCACACTACATGGTATTCGTTCTGCCCACTCCTATTTTGCTATTGCTATTTTTGTATTCATGCGAATTTGTTTCTTATTACTAAATATGTTTTGCTGTGTCTTGTGTATTGTGACAGACGAATGAATTTACTTTCTATTCTATTCTATTCAGTCACTCGATCTTCGTCTTCGCTTTGAATAACTATTTTAATTAGGATTTTGTGATCTTTCTGACCGTATAGACCTCTTCCCTAAAACCCATGGTCCAGTATCCAAGGTATATTATTATCCCAAAAAACAGCGTGAGGAAAGCTTCAATCGTTATCTGCAACTAGTATGAATATCTGGCTAAATGTGGAACCATCCCATAAGGAAAATTATCGCTTTTTTATGAGGGAATGTAAGAGAATGACAGAACGAAGAATGCAAGAGCTACATAAGTAAAATATTGTTTTAAGTATACCGCCTTTGTAACGAAATGGTTTAGCTGTAAGGTTACAATTGAAAATAAATAAATTTAATTGAATGATTTTGTAATCACAGTGTAAGATATGATGGCCATCAGTACCTTGTAGATGCCAGTAATATACGCTAAGAAGGTCTCCCTCACGAAGCCGAGGATCGGAAGGTCGAACAGGAAGTCCATGAGGAAGCCTCCTGGCGTCGAGTGGGTGTGGGTACCGCTGATGATGACGTTGCTCTCGTTGTAGATGTCGCCGTAGCGTTTTTGGAGACGTTTTATCACCTGGAATAATTACAGTTTTAGAAGAAAATACTGGCTGACGAACCGGAAACGGAAAGTGACACGGAAGTTTTTAATTGAATTGGCATTGAATTTCTGTCCCAATAGACTCCATCCATGGTTGCACGCTTGAACTTTTTCTAATCTTTGGACATTGGTGGGTGTCAAGCCAACCCTCCAGTTATAGAAAGACTTTGTATTTTCTCGGACCAGCTGTTATTTCCCAAAATGGTACTACGTTTCATTGTACGTCCCTCGCAAATAATTAATGATATGATTACTGATCTATGAAGGCAGAGGTCCTTCATTTGTCTTTCTGGATCAGTATCTCTTCATATTACTACTTCATTGATACTCCTTCACCAAAGCTCAAACACCGTTGTACTTACCTCCTTCCGAACTCCATGCCCCATCATAGAAGCATCGACTGACACGAAGACCAACCTAGCGCCATCTTGTTCAAACACGAAGGCTCGTGAGAACTGACGCAGGTGGATGCCGAGACCAACCTGCTTGAAGTTTGCGTAGCCCATCTGGGGAATATACGTTTTATAAGAGAAGAAGAAAGGTAGTTGACCTTAAGCTTCTTCACAAAATCATATATTCTAAAATCGAATCCCCTTTTTTGCTTAGCAAACTCAATCTCAACTGCTTTACCCGTACTCGTACTTATAAACCGTTTCACCTTCACACTTACCGGAACAATACTTCTTACTATGAGCCCATCTCAAGAATGTGCCGTTTATACAATGATCTCTCCAGCGAATACCCGGAACTTGATATTTACGAACCTCGACCTTATTTTATAAAACTAATTAACTCAGCTCCGTTCTAGACGTTATACTCTTTTCAGGGTTCCGTACCCGAAGGGTGCCAAACTGGACCCTATTACTGAGACTTCGCTGTCTGTCCGTCCGTCCGTCCGTCTGTCACCAGGCTGTGTCTCATGAACCGTGGTAGGTAGACAGTTAAAATTTTCACAAATGATATATTTTTGTTGCCGCTATAACAACAAATACTAATAATTGAAACAAAAAGTAAACTTTAGAAAAAACCGACTTCCACAAACCCTATTTGATTAGATTGAGTTTAATACAAACTGTAACCCCCCCCCCCCCCCCCCTTGGGGAATTAATTTTGTCAAATCCCATCACAGTGCTACCCCACGCTACTAAGGAACCCCTGTACAAAGTTTCATGGCTCTAGGTCCACCGGTTTAGGCTATGCGTTGCCTGCCCGCCAGCCACGCATTGTATTTGTACCTAGTATTGAGCAGATCTGGTGGCCATATGTGGTCTTCATGAGCAGTTCCACATCACAATATTATGCTTACCATGTGCATTTGCACGAGTTATTATGAAAAACACAAAAATCACTATAGGTCTGCCTATAATATTTGAAGAGTTCCCTCGATTTCTCCAGGATCCCATCATCAGATCCTGACCTGGTGTCAATGGGACCAATGGGAAGGTAAACCCTTTCAAACAAAAAAATAATTTTCCAAATCGGTCCATCCGTCTAGGCGCTATCGGGGAACATACATAAAAAATAAAAAAAAATAAAAAAACAAATATCCGGACGAATTGTAAACCTCCTCCTTTGGGAAGTCGGTTAAAAAATAAAACAAATTATATATTAAAGGGGGCTCCCATACAACAAACGTGTTTTTTTTTTGCTAATTTTTGCTCGATATTGATAATGGTAGCAGGTAGACGCTTAAAATGTTCACAATATGTATATTATTTACTTAAAAATAAATAATTAAATAAAAATTTAATTTATATTTAAGGGGGGCTCCCTCACAACATTTCTTTTATAGATAATGGTACGGAACCCTTCGTGCGCGAGTCCGACTCGCACCTGGCCGGTTTTTTTTCTTTTGTGGACGCTCACGGGATGAAAATGATCTTAATTTTTGGTGCATAGCCGTAAAATCAGAGTACCAGCATTGCATATAGGGAACAAAGCGCTAATACTATTACGTATTGCAAATGCAAAGGTCCACTATGAAAACTTGTGTGTGTAAATCTAGTGCGCTGATACAAAAGAGTTCAACGGGGTGACATCTTGTAGTCACCTCTACTTGCCCAAGATTAGGAATTGTTTGTTTCAACATTTTACTAGTTCATATTATTATATAATGTTCATTATGTACACCTACTTAAAAACAACCTCTATTGTGTTGCGGTCAAGGCTGTGCTTCCCAACTTCCCAAGCAAATGGTCCAGGGTTCAAATCCTGGCTGTTGACTACAAAATAATCGGTCAAGTGCGAGTCGAAATCGCACAAGAAGGGTACCGTACCATCGTACAACACAACTTAAGCACTCAAAACAATAAAACAAAAAGAAAATTAAAAACAACCCTTTAATTTGTAATACCTCTCATATTTGAGTATTTGTTGTTGTTGTGGCAACAGATATACACATTCTGTGAAAATTTTAACTTTCTAGGTATTACGGTTCGTGCTCTAGGACCCGCTGACGGATGGACGGACGGACGGACAGACGGACAGCGGAGCCCTAGTAATAGGGTTTAACACCCTTCGGGTACGGTACCCTAAAAACATCCTCAGGTACCAGGGACGTCCTAAGCATGTAATTATCCAGATTTCTTGTTCCCAGCATACAGGGTATACTAGTGTGGTGCCAGAAACAATGTAGGTGCATGGGGCCTATCTTCTTTTCCGGGTGCCATTGGCGACCATTACGGAAATCAGCCCCCCTACCGCGCAACCGCTGTCGCATCGGCACGCGCAAGAATGAACTTTATCATTATGACAATACAGCAAGTCAAACACGAAGCCGATGCCGACAGCGGCTGCGCGGTAGTGCTCCTGCTCGCGGGATACTGCGTGTGTTTTAGGTACGTGTATATTTAATTCTAATTTGTATTTTGACTTCATTTGAATTTGAATTTAATGTAATGTAAGTGTTTAGTTTCAGGATCAGTTGGAGCAGGTTATATTAATTTGTCATTGCGCATGATATGTCGGAAAGACGCAATAAATGATTCAATGGAAGGAGTGCAATAAATGATTGAGCATTGAGTATTGAAACACCTTAGTTTCCTGATTTTAATAACTGAGCTCTCCTGCTATGGGGCCTAATGTCACACTCAATTCAAAAGACTATGAACACTTACAAAAGTGACCTCAGCTGGCGGTCCCGTGACGTCAGCGATGCCGACGCCGACGCGCAGCGAGTGCGCGGCCAGCGCGCATGACGTCATGACGCACCACCAAAGCGCGCTCATACTGAGGCGCGGGGGGCTGGAAATAGAATAGCTGATGTTAGCCGAGAGCAGAAATATGCAGTAAGTGGTATTCTATTGCTTAAATAAGTTTTCTGTATGTTATTCTTGTATAGTATAGGTATATTATAGAACACATAGCGTCACGCCTTTTCCCATACGGGGTGGCAGAGGCACAACTGTGCCCACTTTCAGCCAGTGATTCAATACTCCATTTTGCGTGACACGGGGGCTAGCCCATCTCCGCAGCTATGGAGTAATGATGGTTTCCTCAGGATGTTTTCCATCCCCTTTAGAACGTCCGTATAACCTACTTAAGATTCAGCACCGGGATCCATACCTGCCTCTCCTGCGACACAGAAGAGATAATTCCTGCGAGAGAGGCAAGCATGAAACTCACTATACACCACGGAGCTCTTATACTTAATAAAGAAATCACGAAGAAAGCGTATATTGATATTTTAAACGTATTTGGTCTCAAATATTGAAGCAAGTTAGGCTGACAAAGTAAAGACTTCCTTTTGCTATGAAGCCACGAACATGGTGATACAACGGTAGCCTTATAATATTTTTCTGATATCAATCGTAGCGAAGGATCGACCGCTTGGACTTTCAAGGGCAATCGCATAATCAAAGAAAGTCGCAAGAAAAGACAACTCGTGTCAAATAAGCGTGTTCCGATTGGTCGTCAATTGCGATTCATATTTTTGAACGTATCGGATACATGATTAAGGCTAACCGGATTTTGTTAATATCCACAATATCATTCTCAGTATCTTGTGCGTGCCAAATGCCATGTCGATGTCGGTCCACTTCTTCCATGTTTGATGTAGGTACAGTCTGCAACGCAATTAGCTGAGCCATCATACTAATTTAGTTTAACGTTGCATTTACATTGACATCAGAAGCGCACAATATGCTATTTTACTGCTAGTCAAATAGATTAAGTTCTATGAAATACTGACAAGTGATGTCAAGATACAACGGCTACAAACATAAAATTCCGAGATTTTCATGCCATTTTGTACACAATGCTTTAACTTCAAACATGTTCTTAGATTTATTTGAAGGACTACCTAGTAAAATGCCGTATTAAGTGTTGCACTATTTGAATATACATATCTCCGATAGCATAGCATGAGCACTGTGCCGCGAGTCGCGTACGGGTATGGCTTGGCAGTGTCTATAGCGAGAGTGCGGAATTGTTTTGTTTGTAGCGCGCGCGGGCGCGTCTCGGCACCATCGACAAGTCAAAACAGATTTTTTTGCGCCCTCGCTATTAGCCACTGGCACGCAATTCCGTACGCGACTCCCGGCCGCCTTTAGATAACAACATAGTGAATTCGGTCCGCGCGCGCCGCCATGACCGATGACATTGGCCATTCTTCCGTAGAGCGGAGTCCGTCACGGAATAACAAGTGAAAATCGTAGGAGAGCGTCCGTTTATATCCTTGAATCTCACTTCCAGAGAGTATTGGTTCCGGAAAGTAAGGAAGTAAACCTTCGGAAGTGTAAAAGTATGCAAGAAATAGATACTTATCTACAGGAGGTCGAGATGGTTTGGAGTATTGAACAAGTATTTAAACGTTGGTATAATGGTGCCTCGTTACACCTTTTGGAAAATACTGTAATGCTGTGCTATGTTATTCTTATTGGATTAATTCGGTATGTTGTTTGCTTGCTGATTTTGTTGATTGGCTAGCTAGCACCAGTTAACTTAACCTTTGACGTAAACTCAGTTGCCGTCTCACTGTTGCTCTAGAAATGACATCAACATTGCGATAAAATAAAGCGACTCAGATGCGAAAATAGATTGCTCATCACACGGAAGCTATTGCTAATGCGTTTCAACATCTGACACAGGTAAATGTGCGCTCAAAGATAAACTCTTGCACATACATATTTATTTTCCTGTTAAAGACCAATGCCCTTTGAGTTGATTAGACATGCTGAATAATATTTGTCGACCTTCCTTGTGACACAAAACATTTGATATCAAAATAAAATAAAAGCAAACTTTTTTTGGAAGCCTGTTGTCATATTCATACCATACCACCCGCCGAATCTAAACAGGTAGAGTCAGGTAGAGCTTAGTTATTGTTCTGAGGGTAGAGCTAACACCTACAACAAGCAAAAAATAAGAGATCTCAGATGAAATAAGTTAACTCAATGAGTAACTGTCAATCACTAACTTAACATAATTCTTAACATATTTGAAATGTATGATACGAAAACTTTTCACTTTCTCATACTATGGGGTTCATAATTACAGTTGATTGAGATTGAGTAAGGGTAGAACAATTGTCCCATCCCCCATGTCCCCACGCCCCTATCTGTTTTCTTTATATGTAGAGAACTAACCTACTCTATACTTAGCAATCGTAAGGTATAACGATTACATTGTTAGAGAGTTATGTATTAGACTAAACAAAGTGGACTCTTCAGAGGAACGTACACACAGGGCCGGATTAACCCTGTCCGGGCCCCTAGGAAACAATCCATAACTAGTCAGAAAATTAAAGGCCGAAGGCTGAGCCAAGCCAAGCATAACACAATGTACCATATAAAAGAAAGATGTAAAACCAAAGTTTAAGCAATGTGTGTTGAAAACGTATTATGCGACAGAAAAAAAGTGAGGCCGAAGGCCAGCGAACCAAAAAATCATGCCACAAATAACAGGAGCGCAAGGCCGTAGGCCGAGCCATTTATTGAAATAATCATACCACATCTTTGATTATTTTGCCACGAAGAGGCGGGTAAAGCTTCACGAATTCCCAATGAATTATGGGAAATGCGAGGCCCAAAACCGAGCCATGCATAAGAAAATTATTCTTTAATTTATCAGAACGATGTAAACCAAAGTTTAAGCCATGTGTGATTAAATCGCACCACGCACCAGACAACTTCGAGGCCAAATGCCGGGCATCGTAAAAACACAACATAACCCAAATAACAGACGCGTAAGGCCGCAGGCCGAACAATTTATTTTAGCTGTCATACTACATCCTCCACTAAAAGGCAGGTAAAGCGTCACGAATTCTCCACCAACAGTCACAAAATGCGAGGCCGAAGGCTGAGCCATGCATAACGAATTCTAAACACACCAATTATAAACTTGACATTTTTATTTTTTCTTGGTGCCTGCACGGCACGGGCCCCCTAGTCGATACGGGGCCCCTAGGCAGTTGCCTAATCTACCTAATGCTTAATCCGGCACTGCGTACACAGTTACATACATGCAGTTACACACAAACCACTCATAATACCTACCACAAACAAGCAATGATGTCGCTGCCTTCGCAAATTACATCCACTTTTGCGCTTATAGTAGGAAGCGAATTGTGAATTGTTTGTCATGGGGGGCTGGATGGAGTAACACTACACGTCCGGCATTCAGAGTGACTGCAAACAATATAAATCTTCCAAACACTTGGCTTAAAAATAGATTGTTGACTGCAAAAAATATAAATTTTCCAGGCCTAAAAATAGATTGTTCTGTACTGTATCAGTACTGTATTTACACTCAGAGTGCCTACTGCTCACCTACTGACTACAGAAACATCTGATTTTGACAAGTGTGGCATAGAAAATCTGTTTATTTTAGGAGAAGCAGACTCACGTCGGGGAAATACTTGGAACCTAAACCTTTCCGGGTGGTGCTAACGAGCATAACAAATCAACACTAACAATTCCAGGTTCTCGAAAGATCTGTACAAATACGATAAAATGTACAAAACACGTGATATTGGCGAAATTAACCTAAGTTGTTGGACCGCCATTATTTGACGAATTCAATTGAATAGTTCAGTATTATTCCAGTAATATGAGTCATGCTATAGAGTAAACAACATAACAGCCTTGAACCTGATTTAGACGGTCGTTCACCGTGAAGTTTAGAACAAACACAATTTTAGGCAGTGACTGGTACAGTTTGATACTTGCCCTACCTTACAGTATACTGAGTTGCGATGGCTAGATATCGTGACGTGAATCAAAATGAGCTTAGGCTTTACCATGGGTTTACGCCAGGTTTCCAAAAGAAATAAATTGATCTTATGTGCATTATACGGTGATGAAAAACATCGTGAGGAATCCTTCACTACTCCATAGCTGCGGCGATGGGCCAGCCCCCTGTCATGCAAAATGGAGTGTTGAATAACAGACGTTATGATATGTTAAGTTGTTCCAAAAGCCAAATTAGCAGTGACAACTTGTTAAACTCTTATCAAACTGATTTCAGCCAATCACGAGCCGCTAATTTGAATTAATCTTCGGTTAATCGCTTGTCACATGTGATTTCTCTTTCAGAACCTGGAGGTTTAGTCAGTCATGCAGTTAGGAATAATTCGAAATAACTCATTAAAACTGTTTTCATTAAAACTTTGAATGTAAACATAAATATCGGGCGCTATCCCAGAGAGCTGTGAAACCAGCCTTATACAAAGTATATCCATGTAATTAGTATGTGAAGGTAGGTAAAGCAATAATCACACGACAGAGATGATGGCCGTTGTGAAGCAATGCACTTGCTAAACCAACCAAGCGTATTACTTTCATCATAGCTGGTCTCTCGACGTAAGTTACGGACAGCCTCGGCTTGAACTCGTATTAGTCTCTTATAGTAAATTTAACCCATAATGTCCCCACCGAGGGGCACCGCCAGGCCTTTACGAGTAAGATTGTGTAGGTAGGTACTGTGTCGTATATTACATATTTATTTATTGCACAACACAAAACATGAATTATAAAGAGCTGGTTAAGAGGTTTCTTCTAGCAGACCCAGGATGGACAGGAATATGATGGATGGATGCCTCCTTCAGTTAGCACGCAAACGGAGATAATTATCCTGAGTAAGGTATAACCATTTAAAATTTTCAGAAGCTATGTATGTATGTAGGTATGTATGACTCCTAGGATACCGTCTACACAGGTCGTGGGATCCAGAAACAGCGCTATTACGCACGTAAACATTCAACACATGGGGTTTCTTGCCTCTTTGATTTCTTGACCCATTGGGTTAATCAGTTAATGAGTGAGTGAGTGAGGCCCACTCGAGTGGACACATGATATAAAATGCATCTCAAATAAAATATCGACTTCATCATTGTGAAATTCAGTCAGAACAATGTACTTCACCTGCTTAATCTGTTCATGGGAAAAAGTTGCACGACAAACCACGATGTCTTTCCACTTTTTTTACGAATCTAGTGAGGTTTCCTTCATTACTTCACAAGAATAAGAATAGTTTATTTATCAATCCACTTTTTACATTGTATGTTTGTTTCTGTTACCTAAACTAGGCATAAGACCCTGTAAGATAGGCAACAGCTTCTATACTGTTGTTGACAAAATGTTGAATTGTTTTACACATAACCTGTTTGTGACCAAAATTATTTTTAGTTAACAAAATTAAATTAAATGAATAGCTTCTGCAATGGGCTAGTCCCCCGTCCATTGGTGTATTAAATAACTAGATAAAAGTGGGCACAGCCTTGCCTCTACCACCCCGTATGGGAATAGGCGTGACGCTGTAATGTTGTTGTTGTTAATTACTTATTTTACTGGCTTGAGTACTCTCATGACGGCTAATTATCAACTCAAATTAACGTAAGTAGAAGATCCCTAAATCTTGTTGACTAAATACACTAGTGGCTCTGTGAGCTGCAGACCTCGCGAGTATGTCGGTGGGAAAGCTGAACAGATAACTTCAATAACACATAAAAACTTATGAATGTACCTGGTTACGTACATGCAGTATGAAAGTAGCCGCACCAATAACTTTGTAAACTACATTTTGCTATCAAAAATACAACCTATTGACTTTTTACTAAAATTATATAGTCTGTTTCACTCTCACGGTCTTTACGAATCCAACGACACCTCATTTGTTAATATCCATCAAGCCGTTTGGGTTGGAGCGATTTTTTTACATTTTAAAACCCCATATCTCCGCCATTTTGAAAAAAATCCAAAAACTAGCTCGACAAAAAAATCTATTTAATTTTTCAACCTACTCACAAAATTTCACGCGAATTGGTTGAGAAATGCTCCCTGTAGATGAGAACAGGAAAACAAACAAACAAACAAACAAACAAACAAACAAACAAACAAACAAACAAACATACGAAAGCTTTTTGGTCAATCCTGAAACAAAGACGCTTCGCTCGCTTCGCTCGCTCGGTCAATTACGGAGGTTTTTCTTGGTAATTTAATTACACCCGCTTCGCCAGATGGTAATGTCAATGTTAATGGCTATGGCCCATATGAACTAGCCTTGGAACAAAATATGCTATAATGATGTCGCCAAATTATAAGGATAGGAAGAGTGGAAAAGACGCGTGGGCAGAAGGAGGATGCCGTGGCTCCGCAGCATCAGGGAATGGGCGGGAGTTGGTCAGCGTAGACCAGCTGATGCGCTGGGCGAAGAACAAAGAAGAGTATATATCTTCTACTTTTTCATAGACACCATAGATCAGATCACCTCATTTTGAACTGTCATTGTCATACAAATTATCCCCGGGATAGTTATTCTCGTATAACTTTTTGTTGGTGAAATCCTGCCGTAGAGTTTCTTGTCGATCTTCCAATGATCTTTTGGCGCACGCGTGAGTGACATTTTTACAGTGGGCGCCACTTCTACGCAACATATCTGTCATCATCGAATCTGTCATCAAAATAGACCTTTCATTAACTTAGAGTCGTTTTAATAACTGTACCACGTGATCCCCAGTTATGCAGGGCTCATCACGTGACATTGGCGAAATTATTGTGGCAACACACGATAGAAGCCACAGATCAAAAACTTAACTTAACTTACTTTCATTCCTCATTGGCCATCAAGCGTTAGTACCACCTGTCACCGCGCGCCAAAAGCTGCAAAAGCTGTAATGAATATTATATAAATATATTTCATATTTATTTATATAAGTATGCACTAGTTTATGTAGTCTATTGATTTGTAAGTAATAATTATATGTATTGTACACATGGGTCTACTCCTGCTCAGCAATCCACCTGTCTCATCCCTATTTGGTTTGCTGGAAGAGATCTCTTATTAGAGATAAGCTCGCCTTTGTACACGTTTTCTATGTTTTTTACTGTCCTATGTAACTTTTTGTGTGCAATAAAGAAATTATGAATTATGAATTATGAATGTCACCTGCCGGGCAACTCCGGCGCTAGCGAGATCGTGTCCATGGTCAAAATATATATTTTTAGATACCGAAATCTATCAAAAACAAGAAAAAGCTATTCTGACGACTAGCCTTTCGACCAACCGAGATATCTCGACCCCTTTTCGATCGAAATAAATATAAATCGCGATCGTTTTTGACGGATTTAGGCGGTATCAAATCCGATATATCGACTGGAGAGATGATCTCGATAGCGCGAGAATCGGGGGCCAGGCAGCCTCGCTACTGAGGCGCCGCCGCCGCCGCCCGTGATATGCTGGCGATTGCATAAACAATAAACATTTACTTATGTTAAAATCTAGCCCGTTAGCTCGGACCTGGCCGTGTGGTTAAATGTTGTTGCCCTTGGGTTTTGTACTGGTTTTAAAGTGATTGAGATGCTGAAATATTTCTATTTAATTTCACTTTTCTGTGTTTTGAGTATAAACAAATCCGTATCTGGTTAGTGATTTTGTGTCCCTGTCACACTTATGTGAAAAAGCTTGACGCTATGTTTGTTTCGTCTATTTTTAGAGTTCCTTTATTGTTAGTTTTTAAGCGAACGAGAGCGAGCATACTCGGTCATTTAGCTAACTGTCTTTACGTTGAGGGCCTCTTTACGTTGTAAGGGCCTCTTTACGTTGTAAGGGCCTCTTTACGTTGTAAGGGTCTCTTTACGTTGTAAGGGCCTCTTTACGTTGTAAGGGTCTCTTTACGTTGTAAGGGCCTCTTTACGTTGTAAGGGCCTCTTTACGTTGTAAGGGTCTCTTTACGTTGTAAGGGCCTCTTTACGTTGTAAGGGCCTCTTTACGTTATAAGGGTTTCTTTACGTTGTAAGGGCCTCTTTACGTTGTAAGGGTCCTTTACGTTGTAAGGGTTTCTTTACGTTGTAAGGGCCTCTGTACGTTGTAAGGGGCCACACTTTAATAAACCGCTTTTAATTCTGAGAGCTATCTGTAGAAGGAGGAAATGAAAGACTTGATATGGCAAAACCGTCATAGTGACATAGCTGAGACGTCTCTCGGATCTGAGAGCGGTTAATACGGGTTTTATTGATTATCTTCTATAATACTGTGTTCCTCTAATAAAGCATTATTTTTGACTATTTATTTCGACTACCTCTGTGCCGTAGCGGTTGGTGGCTCTGCCTACCATGCGAGAGGTCCCGGGTTTGATTCCCAGCTGGCGATAAAGAAAAATACCTCAGGACTTGGACGTTTACATGTTTGTGATGTCGCTGTTTCTGGTTCCCACGACACAGGGTATCCTAGTGTGGGGCTAGCAGAAGCAATGTATGTGCCTGTATGTAAATGTTTATATGTTTCTTAAATACTCTTTTGTAAATTGCGTAAACAACCTTCAGTGGCCAATTCACGCAATTGCCACTCACTGACCGGACGGAATTTAGTGCCAATTAGGGTCTACTTTTAACTGGAATTCGTATCTACATACTTCACATCTACACAGCCACAAACTGGCCCGGTGGCCAAAAAAGAAACTAAAGTCAAATCAAAAGTCGGGAAGTGCTAGGGGTGAAATTTCCATTTCGAGATTTGTTTGATGTTGTTATCTAAGTAGTATAATAAGCTTATGAAAAAGATTTCATTCTGAAAAACATCATCATTTCTTCTATAAATAAACCAACATGGATGTTTACATTTTTGTGACGTCTCGTGGCTGATTCTGGTTCCCACGCAGAGACTATATATCCAATTGACTGCGCCTGCGGCGGGGGAATGCGGCTCGCCAAACGTTTGTTGAATTCAACAAACATTCCCATACGCAACCTATGTACGATGCGATGACGCTCCGCCAGACAGTTTCGCAGCGGCTGACCAATCACAGCTCTCTTACCTCGTCCCCCGCCGCCCGTAAATTGGTGAGTCGTGTTTCAAAGGAAAATGTATCTATGCGCTCTCCACTGGATAAGTGCTCCCTGATCCTACGTCACAGGGTATGCTAGCGTGGTTTCAGAAGCGTAGTTTATGCCTGTATGAAATATTAGTTTTAAAAATCTCGGCGGCAAATTTTCAAAAAGCCCTCTTATCTCCAATCTAGAGAAGATAAACAATTGTAGCTGATCTCTTGTTTCAATCTTGAATCCACGCCGAGTAGAAAAAAATTGTCTCTAAATCACAAAGTCCTTACGTCCGTCTCCGCGTCATGATTACTCATGATCAATGTGGATGTAGATCGTCAATTCGTGACGCAATGTTAAGAACAAAGAAAGCCAACTTCTGGTTTTATTTAACCCGGTTTGGCGAAACAGGCCCGGGTTAAAGACCGAGCTCTATTTTGCTCGCTCGCTAGAAAACAAGCGCTCGCTCTTTTCTTCTTCGAAATTCCGTTTTAGGGTTCCGTTAGAGAAACAAGGAACCCTTATAGTTTCGTCAAGTCTGTCTGTCCGTATGTCACAGCAACTTTATTCCAAAACTATTAGGACTACACAGCTCAAACTAGGTATGTAGATGTATTCTGTGAACCGCTTTACGATTTTTATACAAAAACTGAAAAAATAAAATATTGCGGGGGGCTCCCTAATACATGAAACTGACACAAAAAATTTATTTTTCATCAAGCCTATATGTGTAGGTTGTCTATAGATAGGTCTCTGAAAATGAAGTTGAGGTTTTTAAAACCATTTTTCTTTAAAGTCAATCGTTAAAGAGACAGACAGACAGAGTTTGAACAAAATATTTTAAGCAGTTGTTAAGATATAAAACATTTATTAAAAACCGCAAAGATAACTTTGTCATTCATACAAACACTATGAAAAACAAAGTTACAACACAAGCATCCAGTCTTATAATTACTTGCTACTACGGAACCCTTCATGGGCGAGTCCGTCTCGAACTTGGCCACTTTTTTCAGTTATTTGCCTGCAACGAGTGGTCATGATTGGACAGGCTATAAACTATAGGCACATAGACAACTTGCATTAGCTAAATTACCACTGAATATGTGTGCCATTTGACGTTCCCTGCGCAAAGTATCATGTGACTTTGAAGTAGAGCTTACGCATAATTACGCATTACGCTGTCGGCAGGGCACATTTGTATAGACGTCTCACTCATGATGGAACGACTAGAAAGAGACAGTGAGTCAGACAGGGCCCTGCCGACAGCGTAGTCTAATAGGCCCATTAGCGAATGCATGTTGTCTAGGGGTTAAGAGCTTATTACATTACGCTGTCGGCAGGGCACATTTGTATAGACATCTCACTCATGATAGAACGACTAGAAAGAGACAGTGAGTCAGACAGGGCCCTGCCGACAGCGTAGTCTAATAGGCCCATTAGCGAATGCATGTTGTCTAGGGGTTAAGAGCTTATTACATTACGCTGTCGGCAGGGCACATTTGTATAGACGTCTCACTCATGATGGAACGACTAGAAAGAGACAGTGAGTCAGACAGGGCCCTGCCGACAGCGTAGTCTAATAGGCCCATTAGCGAATGCATGTTGTCTAGGGGTTAAGAGCTTATTACATTACGCTGTCGGCAGGGCACATTTGTATAGACATCTCACTCATGATAGAACGACTAGAAAGAGACAGTGAGTCAGACAGGGCCTTGCCGACAGCGTAATGTAATAAGCTCTTACGTTAGGCATCGGTTAAACCTACGACTACATAGTAGATGTTATCCAAACAAAGATAGCCACGTCAACGTGTGACTATTCTAGGTCTAAACATACCGTGTCTATATACTTTGAATATACAATCTTACCTCTTATAATGCGGAACCTCTTTGTTTTAATATCAGTCATTGTTTCAGAGATATATTAAGTAGGTTATAGTAGATAGTTATTATGACAAACAAATTAGCGGCGGGGCGTACAAAAAGCGACTCGTCGTCCTTATCTGCAAGTGATAGATTCTAGAAGAGGATATTTGTGTTTTTGCTGATGGTAAGCTGGATAATAAATAACCGGCCAAGTGCGAGTCGGAATCGCACAAGAAGGGTACCGTACCATTGTACAACACAACTTAAGCACTCAAAACAATAAAATTAAAAAGAAAATTAAAAACACGTCTCTTGTATGGGGACCCCCTTTAATTTGTAATATCTTTCGTATTTCAGTATATGTTGTTGTTGTGGCAACAGATATACACATTCTGTGAAAATTTCAACTTTCTAGCTATTACGGTTCGTGCTCTAGGACCCGCTGTTGGACGGACGGACGGACGGACGGACAGCGAAGTCTCAGTAATAGGGTCCCGTTTGGCAACCTTCAGATACGGAACCCAAAAAACTATGTAGGCACCCTGCGCACCTCTTTGTGCATAATCTCGAACAACTAATCTTGTAGCGAATAGCTAATAGCCTATACAAATGACTTAGGTATTTAATAGCTCAAACAACAAACAACTGTTACTAACAACTGATGTGATCGGTAAGACATGTACGAGTATGTTACATTATTTCTCCCTATACAGGGTGAAATTAAATTAGCTGACGTAGCTGACCATATTTTGAGGAATGATAGTTAGTACCCATCATTGTGAACAACTTTCACTATGAAACATATGGTCGCAAATGAAAAACATTTTTCGTCCCCCAGTACATTGCCCCGATCAGCTGATTTCAAGTTACTATGGGAGACCCAAAATTTTTTTCGTTTGCGACCATATGTTTCATAGGGAAAGTTGTTCACAATGATGGGTACTATCATTCCCCGAAATATGGTCAGCTAATTAAATGTCACCCTGTATAGTTTATTTTATTATTAGGTCCGACCTCTACTGCGGCGATAGATAGCCCCCTGTCACGCAAAATGGAGTATTGAATGAGGGTAGTCCCCCTGTTTTAACGCTAAAGTGCCACAGACAGACACATACAGATGCATCAAACTTAGTGGGTAGGTAGGTACCGCTCGTTTTTGTCGTTAAAAGCCGTTATTTTGCTGTCGTTATTTTATATATTTAGTTAATACTCCAGTCGGCAGAGACTTTTATCTCGAAAAAAAACCTAATTAAACTAAACTTGTAGGTATGTTGTTTATGACTATTCAGTAGTGCTACACCCAATTTTCCGAACAAATAAAGCTTGTGCTAACTTGAGGAGGGGCGAAAAACTGTTTTTTTGGGACTTTTTCCAGTCTTTCACGTTTCATTTGAAAACATTCATTGAATATTTGAACTACATATCAACATATAAGCCCGGTGTTTTAAAATAGATAGCCGTAATTGGCCTTATTTTTAGAAATAGGTACATCCTTCGTAAACGCTGAGGCTGTCAGATTAATAAACCATATAAATTAAACTCATACTTACTGATTCTATTGATTGATTGTTGATTTGGGAGTGTTTTGGACCCCAATAAAAGTCACCAATTTTGGTATTTATTTTTGATAGCGACGCGAAATGTTGGTCAGAGTGTCGATAAGGGGGCGGATTCACCCTATCGGTTAAATTACATAGTAGAGCTTGTCTAATCTAAAACTGAACGCCCCTCCACTTAACGTTATTGTTTCAATGTGTTCGTGGAAATACGCTTTGCAATACTTTACGTGTTTGAGTGCAGCGATTTAAAGTAAACTCGAATGCGTCCGCGCACTCGGTGGTCAACTAATCGTGCGACTGGTCCGAGTGTTGGCGTCGTATGGCGAGGACCGCGCTCTTTGTATGAAACAATACGACCGCTCTGTCTGCCTTCGCGTCATTTATGCACTAGTCGCGCAACCAATCTAGTTTTGGCGTTTCGACGTTTGACGGGCATGTGTACTGTTCGCATAAAAAGTTGATCCATGCGGAATTTTTAATTCATATTTTTGGTTCACTATAACCAACTGCTTTTGCAGTTCGCCATCTGGCATCAGTTAAATTTTCAACTCCGTTTTCTGCTTCGTATTTCATTCGGTGATAAACCTTAGCTATAATTTCTTTGCCCTGGAAAATAACATAAATTGGCATAAATAAAAAATATATAAAAATATTTTTTATAAATAAAACATTACATTTTGAAAAAATAAAAATGGTAAAATACGGTCGCGGAACATGAAGAATCTAACATTACCTAACTAACCACTGGCTGTCGTTAAACAATAGAAACTTTTTTTGCTTTGGCAATACGGCTAGTTATAAATTCCCCATGCACGTTTTCTTTAACATATTTTTTCGTGCTCCGCGACCGAACCATAAAGTTAGAACAATGTAGGCATTTACCTGACTCCGAAGATGTTTTTTTGTGCCATGCGGACTCTTTGTAGTCATAATGTTTTTTTTTCTTTTATGCTGACGGTACTTTTATGAGTGATCGAAGCGTGCTCCCACGTCCGTGACTAGCCGGGGACTGAATAACCAATAGCTACAAACAATTTGGGTGTGTGCATCTGTACGCTAATTTTGCATGTAATAGTAAGGCAATGGAGGGGCGTTCAGTTTTAGATTAGACGATCTATACCTACTTAAGTGATGCAAAATGTAACACCTACATCAAACATGTAGGTAATTTATATATTGCAATAAACAAAAATTTAATTGAAAAATTTTAATTGAATTGAAGCCCCTACCTACCTACTTGTTTTTTTTTGAAAATTTTCACTTTCTGAGGCCTAAAACCGAAATTTTGTCATCTTGGATCACTCATAATAATACACTATTTCTTACAATTATTGACTTTTTAGATTAAACGTGAAAAACTGCAAGAAATCCCAAAAAATATTCGGATTTTCGCCCCTCCTCAAGTTAGCACAAGCTTTATTTGTTCGGAAAATTGGGTGTAGCACTACTGAATAGCCAAAAAAACATACGTTTCGTTGAATTCGGTTTTTTTTTTGTATGGACTGAAAACTTTGCAGGCGATACACCCAATGTTTTTGAAACCCTGATACCTATCTTTTAGTCTATCCATGCGTATCCTAACGCGGAGCTCTACATTTAAATGTTTATGATACTTACCAACAAATAAGCCGGGAAATCCGAATCAAAACATTAAATAAATTGTCTTTCAACTCTTCACAGAAGTTCCTATGCACAACCCACTATATTACAAGCAGTAACTATGTTATACCATAGACAAAGTTATACTAACGAAGTCAATATTTTATGACAGGAACTATAGTTTAATTCTCGTTAACTATCGCGCGAGTGACTCAGAGAAGGATTAATCGTGGCCGTGCATTCAGCTTGACGCTTGGGAATCAACTGTTACACTCTTTACTGTACAACTGCGGGTTTTCATTGGCCGAGAACTTCATAGGCTGGTTACATTGCGTTTTCCAGACCACCAATACTAGATATTATAGTCTGTAAAACGCAATGTACGTCAGACTTGGGATGTCTCGCGAGTCGCGACGCATATGGGTGAATCGGGGTTCCGTAGGCGAAGGGCCAAACCAACGGAACTAGGCGTCCGCACAGACCGTCTGTTCGTCATCGCCGCCGCCACCCATAAATTGGTGAGTTGTGTTTCAAAGGAAAATGTATCTATGCGCTCTCCACTGGATAAGTGCTCCCTGGTGACAAGTTCCCATTTTGACCACTTCCCAGTTCGGCCACTCAGTACCTATATCTATTATTGAGTATTAGCATAGACAAATAAGTAATATTAGTTAGGAGAACGATCAGACCTGCCTGACAGTGACTCTACCCTACATCACATCATCACTAGAGTAGGTAAACCCAACAATGAGTTAGCATTAGCAATATGCCGTTAAGACATATTATTTGCCTTAGCATTAAGCTACCTATAATACCATATCGTAGGTATCTACTTTGTGATAGTGGACTTATTATTATTATTTACTCTTTGCCCAAGAGCAAAGGTTCTAAGTACACCCAATATTTAGATGATATCGTATTCGGTTGCAGAAAGTGCTATGTTTATTGAACTTGTAGTTTACGTAAGAAAGTTTGAACTTTGGAACTATTTTTCAAACTCAACGTTCAAACTAATCTACTCTATGGTTCACACAACACAACAGATTAAAGGCTGGATTTCACCAACGAGATTAACTATCCCGGCCCGGGGATAACTTGTATGACAAATGACAGTCAAAATGAGGTGATCTGGATCTATATAATATACTGGTGTGGTGTCTATGAAAAAGTAGAAGATACTCTCGAGTAAAAGTTACAATACTCTTTCGTTGGTAAAATCCAGCCTTAGTGCGACATCTATTAGGCAACAATGGCAACTTAAATGTAGAGCGTCCCGAAGGCCAAGCGCGTTATATAGACGCCGTCGCCGATAGATGGCGCTAGTTGTCTCCAACATGTAAATATTATTTTTGGGCAAAGCGCGCTCAAATGTTTTCGTAATTATGGATATGGATGTGCACCGGGCAAAAACCGTTTTGCAACATGTTATTCCCTCTCCCTGGGTTAGTATTTGCAATTTTACGCCGTAATGCCGGAATTACGTCACGCGGCACGCCACAGAATGGACGCGCGGTCATCGCATCGTCATATTATTTTTACCCAGTCGAATGCATAGGTTAGTGCCTTACTGATGCGCATTGCACGTGTCTCTTGTTTTGTAGCCTAATTCACATAGGTAGTATAGAACCTTTAGATTCTATACATTTCTAGAATGCCGAAGCATCTATTTCTAACTTCCCCGTATCGATTAGTTAGTACACTTGAAAATGTATACGGGGCGGCCCCTTATAAGGGTGCTCAACTTTTGTAACGAACGATGCTATCCAGGGCCGTACTCGGGCAAGGCCAGGTAAAAAATTATGCCCCCTGCCCCCTCTGAATTTTTTATAGAATGAATTTGCAAGTATGTAACTAGGTCAATATTATGTTTTTGCGCCATTCATTAATAATAAGTACCTATGTGATTCCTTTGTGGATTTTTTTCTTTTGGCAAGGGCGTAGAAGAGATAATTAGCCACTAAACAGTCCAGAGTCCCCAAAAGACCCAAAGTGGCTACGTACAGAACGGCTGCTCCCGTCCCCGCGCTCATTCAGATACCGCACCTCACCCCGGAGCTCGCAGGAGACTGCGGGCTTTTTCTATAGAATCTGAACGCACATATTCACAAACAAACGAGTTTACGCACACATTTTCACGTGTACAACTCAAACGTTATTTGGTTATGTAGTAGGTAATAGACTGCGTTTCACCGAATAGCTCTTTGGATCAAGGCATTTTCGTACTTACCTACTTACCATCTTTGACTATAAAGACTTCGACAAAGGAACTATTTTGTGAAACGCATTCTAGGTGATTATTTTACGAGCGTTGCATGGGGTGTCCGAGGTGTGGCTAGAGGGATTAAATAAATAGGCTCAAAAAACAAAGTAACTTTTACTTTAAATCGGTTGTATTTACACTTCGTCCATTGTAGAAAATCAATAGTGTTCAACATCACAAATAAATAAAATCGTACTAAGGTATTCACATAATTCGTACACAAATACGACAGCTCATTCTTACCACAAAATGAAAAGGCGGTACGTTAGGATTTTACTCATTAGATTATGTATTTATTCCATTCCAATAATTGTCGCTATCTGAAACAAACGTAACATTGCTCCCTTTGGCATTCCACGCACGGCACGGAAAGAAAATGTACGAATCTGCATCAATCGCCGTCTTTCGGGGGTGGACATACCGTAAAACTTACTCAACCTTTCCGCGTACAATATCGTGTAGTCACCCGCGACAGACCGCGCTCGTGAACGACCCGATCAAAAACGGTAGATTCGACGAGTATCAAAACACACTCGCATTATAACCGGCCTCCTACCTAGGCGCGGCGGCTCGCCATGCAGCCGGCGGCCTCTCGCTTTGGAGTGTTCATTGCGCGTCAGCCAAGCAGACCTCGCCGCGTATTTCAAGACACGGCCGGCAGTGGACGGCGCGCAACGCGGGATCTCGTGCGGTGAGAGTAGCGTGGCCCGCGCTTGGTGCAGGGGTGCGGGGGACATCGAACGAGGCCACGCGGTGGCGCGGGGCAGGGGGGACGCCTCCCTCTTCGATCCGTACCCCTTCGGCGCCACGGCTTATAAAAAAATGTACCTCTACACTAAATTACGTTAACCTAGGAATCTCGTAATCTACACCGTCTTGAAACACTGGAATACCGAAATGAAAGGCTCTTCTATTCTAGTTAACAGTATGGACAAAAATTATAAGCTGTTTTCGTTTTTGTTAGGTTAAGTTATCATGGCGCGGCGGCGGCGGCGTCATGCCCCCGTTATCAGCGAACCGGCGAGCACAATCGAAGCCTCGCCGCACCACGAGATAATGGCAAAATTGTGATGTTTTTCTTATGATATCTAGGCGTCGTCGCCTAGAGAACATTATGAAGATATTATTTATTAGTAGGTATGCAGTGTAGGTATGTACGCTGCTTGGCGGTTACTGGCCGTGCGTGATTCTAACCTGACGAACGTAATCGGTATAGACTCATAAGGACATAGGCCGAACAAACTAACAATGGAGAACAATAGACGTGGGAGCGAGAGGGAACCGCTTCGCCGGCCCCGATTTATAATGATAGGTCTATCAGTTATAAATTTTAATATATTATTACAATTCAATTCGATTCACTAAATATTCATTCTATAGCACACCGACCGGTAAAGCTATTTTGAGTTCGAACATAGGTCATATGAGCGAAAGCAAACAAAAAAAACAGTGATACTGTCGATGTCAAAGAACATCTGTACTGTAAACACCATTGATGATACAAGACTTGTTAAAAATCTCTCAGCTTTCCTTACGCTAAATATGTACAAAGACACACATCGTCAACAAGTAAACTAAACGTTGAGCTTTGTGACCCATTACTTATTCAATACATTAGCTATAATGACAGCATAATTCTTCCAAAGAGCACTATTACAAAAAGAGAACTGTTGATCAGAAAAATATCACAATTTCACCATTATTGGAAAACCCGGGTAAAAACCTAGAATGCGGAGCTGAGGTTCACTTATCAAGTTTACTTCCAATAAACACATTTGTACATTTCATGACAAAAATTCAACAGCATTCTACTAAGTCTTAATTAATTTATCACTCGCCTCGGCGAACAATAAGAGATACACAACACATGTATCGGACTTAACAGTTACAATCAATGGTGACAGAAATTCTGTTTGGTTTTGGGACCTGATTATTGAAATTACATACTTTTTGTCATTTAAATAATAGACTGCACCCGTTTTTGTGTTGGGAGCTAGTGCCGGCCCCGCGTGTTCCCAACTGACCGAGAGTTGTTCCGATTAGTCAGGTCTGTCAATCTGTCAAATCTGGCGAGGTGGTGTCAGTTGAGGCGAGGCGAGGCCGCGCCAGAGGCGTCACATGCACTAACACATCACTGTGACATTGTCCATAGAGAGGCACGAGGCGTATTACGCGTCATCCTCGTCATCGTCGCCTTCTTCTGCTAACTCCTCCTCAAGCTCCTCGTCTGGAAAAGACACGATATGTTAGTCAAATAAGGAATAAGTCAACATATTTCCAGCTAAAGTTTTTCTTCAAGAAGTGACAAGGCCATTTGTATTACCCATTGCTTATTACAAGATTGTTTTGAAAACCCGATGAACGTATTATGTCTACAAAACAATTAGCTGGGCCTGGCTAGTTATACATAAAAACCTGTCTGTTGCCTGGCCCAGCAAGTTTTGACTGAAGCCTCGTACCTTCGAGATCGTCATCCTCCCCCTCCGCCAGCTCCTCATCGTCCTCCTCCCCTTCCTCCCCCTCCACGTCTTCGTCGTCATCCTCCTCACCCTCCCCGTCTAGATCCTCCTCCTCACTGTGCGGCTCATCGTCGCCGCCACCATTCTCCTCCTTTCGCGCCTTTTTCACTTCCGAGTTCTTCTCCTAGAAGCCAAAGAAACACTCGACATCAGTGGCGAGAAAATGAATACCGATACGGTGCTTTGCTTAATTCTTACAAGACCCTGACGTGTAAGATCGAAATAATCTTTTCTACAACTAATAACTGGCGGCCGGCCAACTTATTGCAATTCACCGATAGGGAATTCGATTTTCGTAAAGTGACTGTAGGTACGTTTCGGGTCAAGATAAAGAAAGGCGCAGGTGACAAAGATTTGGAACGATATGGAGGCGTGGGTTATTTAGCCGTGGGGGAAAGAGCGACAGCCGACCGACGCGAGTCCGACGGCATATGGCCGGTTTTCGCTTGGCAAGACCGGAAAGAACGCGGTCACCGCGCATACAACGCTTGGTAGCGACGCAGCGTCTTTAGTTAAACAAAAGCCTCTATGCTAAAACCGGCAAATCAAATAGTCGACGGCTTCAATGTTGCGTTTATGCAACTTTCATGATTATGCTTATGCGTTACTTCAAAACTACTGGTTTAGTTAGGTTAGCCGTGTGAACGGACGCCGCCGCCCGCTCGCGTGCCTTGTAGGTTACCTTGAGAGAAAGAGACGGCAACAGTAATATTCCCGCATTTTGTAAAATTCAACGACTTTCGAAGCTATTCCCGGTATATTTACTACATGTCACGAAACTGCGTATGTACATACACGTATTTTCAATTTACCGCATGGGAAACAAAGGAAATGATAAATGAATGCATAACACCTACATGAAAATGCCGGGCCACATATACCTAGTTAGATACCTTTTAGGGCTTCTCATACATTTAGGTTTGTGCGCCATTAATTTATTAGACAGAAAAGTGGACACAATCATGTTATATCATAGCAGAGTAGATTTATAGGTTACAATCTAGGTAATTTGTGTCTATTGTAATAAATGACAGCCCTGTCACTCGCCGGCCATCGGCCATGTTCTACGCGTCATGCTCTCGTGCACACAAACCCTGAGAAAGTTCAAAATAGACAAGTGCATGACGCAAAAACTTGCATACAATGAGGCTCAGGGTGTACACAGGCCGCCGATACGTGTTTTTTGCGACGCTAGGACCTAGGCGTACGTTTGAGCGCCATGTTTTTTATATCAAGGTCAGCCCCCAGCAACGAATACGGGTAAACAAAGCTGCCTACGAGGACGCCATTCATTAAAGTGAAGCAACCTTTCACGAGCCCTAGACACTATAAAACTTCAAACCATTAACTCATTGATTACCGCATACAACCAAAACCGATATAACGCGATAAATGACGTCCAAAAATACGCCGGCATGAGTCGGCGGGTGACTCGTGACATTCAGTCCCAATTTCATAATAACCAAAGAGAATCATACACAACGACTAACGGATTTAGATAAATTAGTATAATGTTGCCTTTAATACGGCGTTCAATAAAATGGCGCGCGATTAAATGAATATACTTATTTGACATGTGCACTCACCTCTGCTGCTCTTTTGGTTCCTTTTAGGTCACTTTTAGGGTCTGCTGCTTTCTCATCGCCGACTTTGTCCACGGCCACTTCACTGTTATTTTTTTCTGTGGTACTCATGTTTGTTCTGATTTGGTATTAATTACTACAATAATCGAAGAATCTACAACTGTCCGGATCCAATGCGCGACTGGCCGGCGACACGGGATGAGTTTGAAAACGAAGATGGCGCGAGCTTCTGCACGCGTGCTCACTGATTGGTCGAGCGCGGCGACCAATCACGAACCCTGAACAGCATGTGGAACTTTATAAAATCCTCATTTCTCGATGATTAGCCTGAAAATACGATCAATTTGCTCAGAAAACATGTAAACATGGATTTTTTATCAGTATCCTACCCTCATTCTGTCGAAAGACAGAAATAATCACCCGAAAATGAAAGCATGGGGCGTGGCGTGCCTCAATTAGTTCCAAATGTCATCACAGCGCGGCGCCGTCATCAGTTTCTCGAATTTATGGCGGGAAAGCTGAAGAGCGAAATATTTTTAGTTTACTTATCTGCGATTAAAATGATTACATAGGTAGGTAGGTACTTGCACAAGAACGTAGCGATGGGAGATATTTTTATCGTGATAAGAAATAACAGTTGTCTCATAATGTGGATCCAGTCCAGATTAAGTTTCACTTCAAGATTTACTTGCTCGAGTAGGTACGTTAAATATAAAGTCATTACAACTTACAACACGGTCACGCACTTCACGGTTACACATACACATAAAACCTCACAGTGACGTCACAAATCCAGGTGCACAGATATTGTGCCCATGTTGAATGTTGGCCTACCTAGGTACGGCCCTGCTTCGAAAATACGTCAAAAATACGAAAGGTCCTGCGTGACAACGGGCTAGCAGGCAGTAAGTAATGGAGATTAAGGTTTTCTCACTACGTTTTCCATCGACGTTCAAATAGCTTAGGTAGGTATTTGAAAATGTTTTACTAGGTTAGTGATTTAATGTTGGAATACTTACCACGGATAAAAAATAACCTTATAAGTATCTTACCTACCAACAATTATCCGAATAATACTTAAATTGGAATACCTACTTACCTACCACGGATAAAAGAGGAAAAATATGTGGCTTACTTTTCTTTGATACCTACTTACTTTATATGTATACTTTATTGCACAAAAACAGAATACAGACACTTAATAATGGAAAAACATGTACAAATGCGAACTTATCTCTAATAAGAGATCTCTTCCAGCAAACCTAGGATGGACAGGATTAATTAACTTCGCTGGGAATCGAATCGAACCAGTAACAGTCCAAAAGGATAACTTAGATCCTTATTGAATTACACAACAAAAAGACATGTTTATAAATTATTATTTTTATTTAACTTTTTCTTGTTTTAAAAACGCTAATTACATCCCATTTTTGTCGCTAGCTCCATTTTATCTAAGGCCGAATATCTTGAATGAGTCGTTAACCCAAGTAGGTGCCACCCGAGATTTTACCTAGTACCTACTTATGATTCGATGAAGCTCAAGTCTTCAGTTCTCACTCCTTTCCTTCGACTTTCGGTTATCATTTCCCAAGAATGTTTTCGTCTGACTACAGACTCTATTAGGTATTATCAGTTTATCACACAGTAATTAATAGTGCTATATTCAAGACATCGGACCTAGCTAGGCCCGAGAGACATAAAGCGAATTCCCTTTCATCTTCACTTATCTTCTGCGTTCAGAGACTATATATATACAATTGACTGCGCCTGCGGGGGAACGAGGCTCGCCAAACGTTTGTTGTATTCAACAAACGTTCGCATACGCAACCTATGTACGATGCGATGACGCTCCGCCAGACAGTTTCGCAGCGGCTGACCAATCACAGCTCTCTTACCTCGTCCCCCGCCCGCCCGTAAATTGGTGAGTTGTGTTTCAAAGGAAAATGTATCTATGCGCTCTCCACTGGATAAGTGCTCCCTGACTGCGTTCCATAGATATTATTTTTTTGAAGAACCTCATCATGCCGACCTCTGTGCGTTCGATCGTGGCTCTGTCCAAGCGGATGGTCCCGGGTTTGAATCCAGGCTTGGGAGGAAACAACAAGAATCTCTAGGTCTTGCTATGTATTTAATAAACAGACATGCAAGACCTAGGTATTGTTTGTTTTCTTAGTTCCTTGTATATGTGACGCCCAGTTTCTGGGGCCAAATGCAAGATAATTTCGCCAGCGCGAGACTAGTCATCATCTATACAACATCGAGGTTTTTGCTATCCCGAAATACCATATAAGTACGCCATTTTCTGCCGTTGGGAAGCTTGCGACCGTAGACAGAGAAAGGAATAGACGGAGTGCATGCGTACACCTTTGAGATGGAGATAGAGTTGGTTCTCAATAAGCATAAGGTTCAAATTCAGAGATTTTCTGCCACTCATCTGTCAAAACAAGAGTAAACAAGCATTTGACAATTCTGTGGCCAACAACAAAAACGCATACGCGGGTAAGGGACAGGTGATCGTTATTGTTTCTCGCTTACACAAAAATGATTCGAATTATGTCATCTCTTTCTTTTATTTTTTTTTCTAACGATGTGCCATCTCTATACTATACTCCCTTTACGCTTGCGACATATTTTGATTATGCGACATATTTTTTTTATTTCTGACAGGCGTCTCTAGCCTTCCTGTTCCGCGACGGGTCTGCTATCGCTCACGTGACGTCACGACCATCATGATGACCGAATGTGAAATCACGACAAAGTTAACAGGTTGGTTAAATCAGCTTCAGCTTCAGGAAATCAACAATTATGGAGCTTCAGGAGTGTCTGCTGGTTGCTGTTCTGAGTCACTTTTTAGATCGATCTCACGTTCTCGACGATCGATGCATGGTCACTGATATCCCAACATGGCGGAGTTGATGATGTCATTCATGACGTTCATACCGTCAATTTTGAGATTTCGTTGTCACGTCAAAACGGACTCTGTTTGTAGACGCTCTAATCGATTATAGCGCTGACAGCGATGTCGCGGAACGCACCGTAGAGAACGCCATGTTGGCTATGGGGGTATGGTTCAGTTCCATCCTACCCCTAGGGGTATGGCCAGGGGGTGGGTCTGCAGTGGTTCCCAAGACACAGGGTACCCTAGTCCGGGACCAAGAAATTATATTTATGTCTGACTTCAGGCACAGATTAATAAAGCTTCAGGTTAGTACTCGCCTTATATCTTTCGGGCTTAATGTTCGTAGCTATGACCATATAAAACTATTATCTATTAATAATAAAATTTTAATTATAAATAAGTATATACAACTTTCTAGTGGACTTCTACAGAATATACAGACAATGCTTTCATATTTCGAGATAACTATTACTTGCTGTCACAGCATTAGCATAATTTTATAGAACGGCTAGCTAGAATAGGTAGGTAGGGTACTTATATCGAAAATACAAGTCCAATAACAATTAAGAAGTAATTATGTTAGGTATACTGTAAGAGTAGGTCTACGTCCGGATATACCGTTTAGCTGCAAGTAACTTGACCAATGACGTGACAGATTCCAATGTGACGCTTTTAGCGCCAACCGGACCTAGTCTATTCGTGATAAGAATGCAGTGGAGTCCATTACTGTCCGGCGGCCTAGCCACGCCCCGTAACCAATCAAGCCGTTTCCAATTATCAAGCCAAGTTCACAGTGACTAGTTGAAGGCAAACTTTCGAACGCGACGGTTGTGTCCTGTCCTGTGAGTGTGTTAACAGATTTAAATTTAAAACTCACTGCATTCTTATCATGAATAGACTGTAATGGCTTTTAAATGTAGCCCATTAATGTCCCCTCTGAGGGGCAGAGGCCTCTACCCGGGTAAGAAGGCTAGAGGAGGAGAAGTGAAAAATGAAGTTGCTCTGATCGAATCAGTCTCATAGTGAAAGCTTATCAGAATGATGTGCCTGACAACCATCTAAAGATATGACTACACCGTTTTGTTACATCCTGTATACTCCAGACAAGTAAGTGCTTAAATGTAAACAAGCCGATTCCGTAGGCAAAAACATCACCTAAAATACTCTACGAAAGATTTGTATAAGCACAGGGTGCTCATCCCATACAAATTAGAATTAGTAAGCATTCGTAAAAAAGAGATGGCGTGAGGAGTAATATTTGTACTTTAAACGCCATGGTTTCAGTTAACATACTTCTAGGTGGCGCTAATCTTAGAATAAATCCTATATATATATCTTAGCGCCATCTCGTGGTATTTGCATTTTTTCGATGGTGGTGCACCAAGCGATAATGGCCTCGAAATAAAGAAGCTTCCGTAGCATCTCAGTTTACGCCGGTGTCATATTTTGTTCTAGGTGGTCTATGTGTATTAGTATACTATTATAGTATCTGTGGTATAAGTATGGTAAGTTTCGGCGTCTTACGAGTTTTGTTTGTGTTGATATTCTAGTATTGCACTTGTCTGAGAAGTTTATAGACTGTCCTTGACACCTAGATCTAGCGCGTTAAGGCCCCTCTACACAATTGCCCATGATAGGCGATTACAGGCACGCAGCGCGGAAGCTATACATGCGTGGACATGTGGGTAGGTTGAAAATCGAAGGCCGTGGATTCTGAAAGGGCATAGCTGTCCCTTTCTGCGTGCCTGTAATCGTCCTTCATGGGCCATTGAGTAGAGGAGCTGTAAGGATAACAGCCAGCATAGTAAGATACCTGTTGCTGCCTCTTTCACTCGCAGCTAACTACGCTTGCTGTCTCGCTCAGAGTCAAAAGAGATGACAAAATGTTTTAAAAGTATAGATTCCGTGAGTATTCCTTCAAGCTTAGTATAATTGACAAGATGAATAAAGCATACCAGGAATAACGATTAGAAAATAGTAAATTTACAATAATAAAAATTCAGGATACAGTTTTTCTATTATAATCGGAACGTTGCCAAAATAGACTAGATAACCTAATTCAGATATGAATATCAATCAATCAATCATCCCAAACCTACCCACTGCTGGGTATAGGCTGGGTATGAATATAGTATCATATTTATATACAGTAAAATAGTTTTTACGACGCTAGAACCGTTTTACTTCAATGACAATGAGAATATTATCAGAACAAAGTATATAAAAATTCGCTTACACGGGCAACTTAAATTGCGCGATTCCGATCAACTATGACGTCACGCCAGTCGTGGCCACATCAAGCAATTTACCGTAATGGCTACTAAGCTAGAGATACCGCCATAACATATAAATATAACATAAAACAATATGGAGTACATTGAGCAATCACAATTTCGCGGAAACAAACGCTCCAGATTGATCAACTACAGTTGCAGGGCAATTATTGCTCGAAAAATTGCCCGTGTAAGCGTACCTATGTTGTTAAAATCATTGTTGCCATGCAAAATGCAAAAAAAAACATGCTAACAGTAGACGCCTCAAAAAGTGGTTAAGAGACCGGTGAACGCGTGAATTTCCCATACAAACGTAATACAAAAATGATTTGAATTTGAGAAATAGTTTAACGTATTTAGACTGTTAATCGGATTTATTCACTGTTTACGCAGGTTCCGGTCTGTATACCAGGGTTCCTCTCCAACCAATTTAAAAATATTTTTAAGTAAGTAATTTGATACGACCAGGAACCTGCGTAAACACTGTATTAATCCGATTAACAGTCTAAATGCTTTGAACTAGTTCTCAAATTCAAATCATTTCTGTATTACGTTTGTATGGGAAATTCACGCGGTCAGCGATCTCTTAAAGTTCCACATTAAATTAAAACAACACTTTAATAGAGATATTTACAAATCTAATGGCGGATTTCACCAACAATCCCTATCTTTTAGAGGACACTTTATTTTCATTCAGGACCACCTGGCTGTTGTTCCGTTTTGACCTCAGTTGATGGGTCATCCAGCCTACTAGGGAGGCCTCTATACTCTTATATTTAGAGTCCTAAGAAAAAGAGCTAAGTGTTCCGTAACTGTTGGTGAAATCGGGCATAATTCTGACATCTTTTGCCCGGATGCCTGTTAACATCTAAGGTATGATTCCGGGCGAACCGCAGACCGCAAACTGCAACCGCAGACCACCGGCGACACTACTGGCCGTTTCTGTGCATCGCTATGAAATTGATTCCGAGCGCGGCGGTACTGCGGTCTGCAGTCGCGTAGCATTTTCTATGGCGGTGGTGTATTTCCGTCCCGGAATCATACCTTTAATTAAACGGTATTGATTTAAAGCAGTGCATTCGGTCATCTTCATGCAGATGCAGCCATCTATTCCTATTTCATTCTCATGTTTAATTTATACCGTACAATAATCCGCTTCTTGTCATATAGTTTTAACAAACTATTTTATACAAGCTAAAGTTTTTACATCTCATAGATATTCAAGCATTCAGCGGAGTTTATAGAAATTATATAACAGTAGTATGAATCAGACGGAAAACCTTTATGAATTTCGGTACCGGTTAGTGGATTCCGGTAACAATTTGTCATGAACTCTCACGAGTAGCCATCGAGTGGTGATCAGTAATACCGGTATTCTAAATGCGTGTTTAAAGTATTGCGAGGTTTTAAGTTCATACCGTGAACTTATGAAACAAGACAAAATCGCGTTGTACTGGAGAAGAGAGATAGATATCTAGTGGGAGAAAGAGTGTACTTTCATAGATATAAACTTACTATAAATGCTATAGTCAAAGCTCAATCTGTATTTGTATTACTGATCAGCTCCCCTAGACAAAGTTAAACGCTAACGCTAGCGAAACGAAACGATAACTTTTTATGTATGCGATTTGACATTTGGATTCGTTAGGTGACATCACTTTAGCGATGCCAAATGTCAAATCGCATACATAAAAAGTTATCTTTTCGTTTCGCTATCATTAGCGTTTAACATTGTCTACAGGCACTGGAAGGCATATTTCTAACACTATTATCAAACAACCAAAGATGGCTGATTTTTGTACCGGAATAAAAATGTACCTTAATAACCGAATTAAACATACCGGTTTCCGTCCCTAGCTAACAAGATACGCGCTATGTTCCTTTGTCTCTCATCGAGTTGTCACCTCTTTCACCCAAAGGCCCTTCGCTAGAGGTCACAGCTCAAAACCGAAGAACATTGGCACGGCTTGTACAGTTCCCGTCACTTAATAAAACACACTGAGCGAAAGGGATGGCATCATGGGATAAACAAACAAACATTTACATACATTGCTTCTGGCCCCACACTAGGATACCCTGTGTCGTGGGAACCAGAAACAGCGACATCACAAACACAAACATCCAAGACTTGGGGTTTTTTTTTGTCCCCAGCCGGGATTCGAACCCGGGACCTCTGGCATGGTAGGCAGATCCGCCACCGCTGCGTCACAGAGATCGTCTATGTGTTTGCGATGTCATCGCTCCCAAAAGTTTTATAATATAATACACACAAGCAATCCCTGTCGTTCAGTTTCTCCTCACGTGACGGGTTCCGTATATCCCTAGAACGCGGTACAGACGTTCCCATCGAACTCTATATTCCCTTCGTACTGCTGCGAGTCATCTTCGCGTATCCTCTCCCCGCGCCAGGCGCTATATAGTGTAGGTAAAAAATCGTTGAACAAAGGACTTCGAAGTTGGGAGACACTGTTCTCTACGACCACCTGAAATTGAGAGGGAATAAATCAATTAACTAGCCAATCAATCAATCATGCCCAGTTTCCTGGTTTAGTTAACAGGTTGTTTAAAACAGTTTCGTCCAATCACGTCCCGCCATTTTGAATAATAGCGGCTCGTGATTTGCTGAGGCTGATTTAACCAACCTGCTAACTTAATCAGCGCCCAGGAAACCTGGCATACATCAATCAATCAATCAATTTATCAATCAATCAGTCAATCAAACAAGTCATTTTCAACTATGTATATTGTCAACTATGTATAGTGACTCGGATAGAGAAAGGACAGCTTAGATGGTTTGGCCACGTTGAAAGGATGAATGAAAGGAGAGTGACGAAACAGATTTATACAGCGGGAGTGAATGGAACCGTCGGTCGGGGACGCCCAAGAAGGTCCTATAAAGACCAAATTGGCGATTTATTAGTGAAGGGGCAAATAAGAAGTACCCGTAACCGGCGAGCATGTATGAGGAGACTTATGAATGTGGAGGAAGCGAGGGATGTATGTCAGGATCGTGGCAAGTGGAGGTCTTTAGTCTCTGCCTACCCCTTTTCCGGGAAAAAGGCGTGAGCGTATGTATGTATGTATGTATGTATATTGTCTATTCTAATGTCTCTTGCAAATCTTGTAAAATTATTCCCGATTCACAAATGTGTAAAGAGTGTATCTGTCGGCGGCCGATAGTAGAATCGGGCATATCATGATGTGGCGGGTTTTAACGAAAACATGTATTTTTAAAAAACATTTTTATTCAGCACTACATGATGTTTTTTGTGTTATACATGAAATAAGAAATAAGAAGAAATAAGAAATTTATTTGCAATGTAAAGGGTCATGTCAAACGAACACGAAGATTTAGTCTTCACCCAAGCTATCACAGTGTTTGCCTTAAGAGATTTTATTGTTTCATGATAATTCACGTTCGATCGGCCGCCGACATTTCGATTCTTTTGATTAGTCGATTTTTATGAGCAATAACCCCTCACTAACAGGCTAAGATTGACATGTCAAGTTGCCTGTTATACGTATTATGTTTATGGTGCTCCATAACGGGCCATATTTTCACTGCAATATGCGGCCGACATTAAAAAATATATTTAAAAAAAAACATACAACCGAAATGATAACCCCTTTCTTTTTTGAAGACGGTTAAAAATATGTGAATCGCGCATACCTTCGCCAGTCCGCTATAGTCCGGGTCGGTTTCCGCCCAGGGAAGCCAGATCTTCACGTCCTTGTCCAGCCCGCTCGTCGCCAGCACGGGCCAGCGCGGATGCGTCTCTATGCAGTTCACCTGCGAACAAGTGTTGTGTATGTCGCAGCTGGTTGGTTAAATCAGACACTGAATTAACACCCTAGACCGTTAAATAAAGACCGACATTTAACCATGTCGCTAAAGTTCCGTCAGACAATGTTTAACGAGTTGTCTAAACGTTCCTAGGCAACATGACGCATTTCATCTTTGGTAGGGTAATAAGCAACCAATTCGGTTTTGTGCAACTACATGGGGTCGCCCAGAAATTGTCTGATTTAACCAACTAACTTCGACATGTACATTCCTTCAACTTGCTGTGAGAACCCAAGAGGATCTAAACATGTGGGAACAAGAAACACGCTGACGACATAACTCGGAATTCCACAGAGCTATATAAAAATAGAAACGATAATGGCAAGCAAGGTCATAAAGCACAAGTAAAAGGGAAAAACCGTGGTTTCGTATATATTTATTGCACATATCAGAAAAAAACACAAACAATACAGAAAAGGCATGAACAAAGGCAAGCTTATCTCTAAAAAGAGATTTCTTCCAGCAAACCTGGTTTATATTGTAGTTTTATAATTTTTAAACAGGGAGCACTTATCCAGTTGAGAGCGCACAGATACATTTTCCTTTGAAACACAACTCACCAATTTAGGGCGGGAGACGAGGTAACTTAGAGAGCTGTGATTGGTCAGCTGCTGCAGAGGCAGCTGAAAACTGTCACTAAAGCAATGGAGGCCCGTCATCGTACATAGGTTGCATACGTTGCATACTAATGTTAGGCGAGCCGCATTCCCCCGCAGGCTCAGTCAATTGGATATATAGTCTCTGTTTTTATATAACAATATTATTGGAAGGTAATTTGCTTGACTTGGGAACTTATTCCGCCCGCAATACTCAAATTAAACTGTAGGAATCCTAAAAGTAGGCCTAGGAGCAATCGATAGCCTTAGCAATCAATAGCAATCCGAGTTTTATCGTGAGTTGGTGAGGAATAGAGCTATATAAACCGCATATCTCTGTAACTCACTTTCACAAAACTCGTGTAGCGCTTGGCATGCTAAGGCTACAGAACCGATTATTTATTGCACATAAAAGACAAAACATAAAAAGATAATTGTAGAGAAGGAATGTACAAAGGCAAGCTTATCTCTAAAGAAATCTCTTCCAGCAATCCCAGGATGGACAGAGAATATTATAATTGAAACAAAAAGTAAACTTTAGAAAAAACCGACTTCCACAAACCCTATTTGATTAGATTGAGTTTAATACAAACTGTAACCCCTTATCCCCCCCCCCCCTCTTGGGGAATTAATTTTGTCAAATCCCATATCAGTGCTACCCCACGCTACTAAGGAACCCCTGTACAAAGTTTCATGGCTCTAGGTCCACCGGTTTAGACTATGCGTTGCCTGCCCGTCAGCCACGCATTGTATTTGTACCTAGTATTGAGCAGATCTGGTGGCCATATGTGGTCTTCATCAGCAGTTCCGCATCACAATATTATGCTGACCATGTGCATTTGCACGAGTTATTATGAAAAACACAAAAATCACTATAGGTCTGCCTATAATATTTGAAGAGTTCCCTGGATTTCTCCAGGATCCCATCATCAGATCCTGACCTGGTGTCAATGGGACCAATGGGAAGGTAAACCCTTTAAAAAAAATAAAAATAAAATCGGTCCATCCGTTTAGGCGCTATCGGCGTTTAGACATAAAAAAACCTCCGGACGAATTGTAAACCTCCTCCTTTGGGAAGTCGGTTAAAAATACAGAACCAGGTAGGCCAATGTGCTCAAATAAGTGAAAAATAAAAATTAATAAATCATATCGAAACATCAAACAACATGACACTATTGCAAATATTTCACTAGCGCGATGAAGGTTTATATGTAAACGGCGTTTCAGCACACCAACGCCATCTATCGGCCTACTCACCACACCGCCTTTATCGCCCTGCATCCATTGCACTATTGACTCTGTCTTCTTCTCCCATATGTAGATGTATGAGCAATCGGAGCCAGACACGATGTATTCAGACTTGGGACCAAAGAACGAAACTCCTTTGAACGTTTCGCTGTTTCTGTGTCCGGAGTAGCGATGCGTGAAGCCTTCTTTGGTTGATTCTCTGGAACGGGGGGGTTTAGGTTTGAATCGGTTAACGCGTGCAACTTGGGAGCAGGCCCCTAATTCTCGCGCTATTGAAAGCATCTCCATAGTCCAAATACCGCATATCGATTCATATTAATTTCGATCGAAAACTGGTCGAGATATTTCGGTTAGTCATTAGATGGTTCGGGAAAATAGCATTTTTTTGTTTTCGATTGAGATATTCAGTATCTCAAATCGATATTTCGACTATGGAAATGATCTCGATAGCGCGAGAATTGCCCCCCCAGATCTTATAACCTTGTGCGCTTTCACAAGGCAATAGGCTTGTGGCCAAGGTAATTAATAAATCTAGGAACAAGTCTTAAGTTTAAGCATTATGTACAAAATGGCTTGACATTCTCAGAATTCTATATTTCCAGCAGATATATTTTATAAAGTCAATTTTGTGCAAAAAAGACAGCATTTGATGGCATTTTTACATGACGTCATTCTGTTGTTATTTCATAGAACTCAGGAACAAAAGTTCCGTTTTGACAGTTCATAAAAAGTATCTATTTTGACTTGACAGGCCACAAGCCTATTTAGTAGCATAACTGCAGCGCTACTAACATCCATTTGCAATATCCTATCGATTTTCACATTACCAGAGATAGATTTGATAGCTTTGCTATGGAAATTATGTCAAATTTGACCCTATCTATCGGCCGATTGAGGATAGATAGCTTGTTGAAGCTACAGTAGCACGGCTGGGTAACCATGCCATGCATATTTGAGTAGCGCGGCTATAGCGCTGCGAGCTAGTGACGGCACAAAATTCCGGTTTTAATTTGGAGACGACACGCCGAGACGTGACGCGCCGG